>QANX01005109.1:0-36233 GCA_003254975.1 Ochetophila trinervis | reverse complement strand
TGGGTTGGGTTGGATTGGGTTTGTTCTCTGTTCGGGTTGGGTTGATTTTTTTTTTTTAAATCCGGCCAACCCAACCCGTGTACACCCCTATCCTAAACAATGAGCAAAATATCCCAAAAGGATAAATTTCTATAGGATCATACTCTCCATAGTGTTTTATACCAAAAACTATGCAAACAACTCTATGGTGTTTAGGAGTATATGTGAGCATCAGAGTAGACGATTATGGATATTCTATATCCTTTATTAGAAACATGTCCAAGAGTAGTTCTACTCTTTTTTTGTTTTTTTTTTGATAGGTTAGCAGGATCCATGACTTTATGGAAAATTATGGCAACAATATTTTCAGGTAAATCTTGTCATATTTCTGGATCTAGATGTTCTGAATAGCACCATAATGGAAGTCTTCTTCTTCCATCTATGGGATCATGATCTTTACTATTGCTTCCATGGATCATAGACATGAGGATTGGTTCATCTGACTCATGTGGCCTAGATAGATAATTTGCCAAAATATTATTTTCTCCTATAATATGTTTGACAGTATACCTATACTTGGATAGCCACTCTACCCATCTTGTCAGCTGAGAATTTGGGAGTTCTCATTCCTTTCGTTTTAGGAATCCTGTTAAGTGTTTGTAGTCTGACTCTATAATAAAATGGGACTGTGAAATTTTCTTATCCCATTTATTATAGCAAAAACCTCTTTATTTGAAGAGGGGTAGTGTTGTTGAGATTCACTGAATGATCTTGATTTATATCCACATACTTTTCTAGAATCTTTGTCATATTCTATGATAACTGCTGTCCAAAACTTGTTAGATGCATCAGTCTAAAGAATTAATTGACCATTACCTGTTATTTTTAGTGGAGGTAGAGTTTTGCATTTCTCCTTCAACTTGATTATAGCTTGTGTTGCTTCAGAGGACCAAGATGTTGCATTCTTCTTTAAATGCTTTGAGATGGGACTGGTGAAAGATTAGAGATGAGGAGTGTGAGACAAAACATAGTTGACTATTTCAAAAAATTGTTGGATTTGTCTTCTTCCTTTTAGCTCGTCTAGAAAATCTCTGACCTTTTCTGCAATATAATCTCAAGGCATAATTTTTCCATATTGGATTTTCAATCCTAGAAAATATACATTTTTCATCCCAATCTTCATTTTAGATTCTGAAAGGGCTAAGCCATGTTGGAATATTATCTCTTGGAATTGCTTCAAATGGTCTTTGTGTTCCTCTACCATCTTACTAAAGATGAGGACGTCATTAATATATACAAGACAATGTTCTTTGATGGGTGCATAAACTTCATCCATTATATGTTGGAATTTTGAGGGAGCATTTTTTAGTTCAAAAGGCATCACATTCCACTTGTAATGTCCATGTGTGACGACGAAAGCTGTTTTATGCTTGTCTTGTTCCATGATTCCTATTTGCCAGAATCTAGACTTCATGTCGAACTTGGAAAACACTTGTGCTCCATGCATTCTTTTTAAAAGATGATATCTTCTTGGAATAGGGTATTTGATATCTTTTAATCAGTCACTAAGATTTCTGTAGTCAATGACTAACCCTTTTTTTTTTTTTTTTTTTTTTTTTTTTTTTTTTTTTTTTTTTTTTNTTTTTTTTTTTTTTTTTTTCCTCTAACATGTTATGAATGCTTGTTGACATTGAATGCAATGCTTGCCCATTGAGATTTTGATTTTTTTAATTAACCCCATGCTGAGCAAGGAATTAATTTCTTCTTTGCATAGTTGTTCATCGTTAGGCATGCCTGGGTGAGATGTAGTCTAGTGTAGCATTTTCCATCATCTTTGTATGGAAGAGAAACAATATGTTTCTCTTTTTCCCAAAACTTATATGGTCTATCTGCACAGCATTATAGCAACAGTTGTTTTTATGCTTCAAACATTTTTTCTGATAATTCACCCACCCCATAAATTTTGTGTTTATCAATCCAAGGGACTTGATATTGATCAAGAACTTGAAGACCAGTAGGGTGAAAAGTAAATGAGGACCAAAGAGTGAGGAAATCAATTCCTAGTATTACATTCTGACCAGTATGATTGAAGATATAGAAGGAATGTCTTTGTTTCAAAGTTGATGATATTTGGACATTGACGGGTTTAGTATGAAAGGAACTGAATTTTTTTTTCAGAGGCTACCGTAAAGGTCTTTTTTGTTGGGATCCAACAGGTTGTTGGTAGGCATATTCTATGAAGCATTGAAGCTGTAGCACCTGTGTCTACAAGTGCAATGAGGGCAATGGATTTTTCTTGATATTCTAGAACAACCTTGATACAGGGTCTGAAGTATTCACAAGGCACACAAGATAAATCAAGGTTTTCTGTAATTATAGATACCTTATTTTCATCATTGTCACTGTATATTGTAAGGCTTTCTTCGTCCTCAGATAATTCCTCATGATATATGAGAATTGAATCTTGTGTAGACATTGTCCATTTGTAATTGTCATTTGCAAAATTTGGAGTATCGATCATCTGGATAAGGTGTTGTGGTGCCATCCTTTTATTTGGACATTGTATTGCCCAGTGACCATTTTCTTCCACAGAGAAAACATTTGCCAAAATTCTTTGAAAATTTTCTTTTTCTTTGGAAACATTTGCCAAGAATCTTATCATGTCTCTGAAAAGAAAATTTCCAAAGAATTATAGCAAATGTTTTCTCTAAGAAAAAATGGTCACTGGGCAATACAATGTCCAAATAAAAGGATGGCACCACAACACCTTATCCAGATGATCGATAGTCAAGATTTTGTAGATGACAATTACAAATGGACAACGTGTGCATAAGATTGAATCCTCATATATCATGAGGAATCAACCAAGGACAAAGAAAGCCTTACAATATCCAGTGACAATAATGATAATCAGGTATCTACAATTACAGAAAACCTTGATTTATCTTATATGCCTGGTGAATATTTCAGACCTCATATCAAGGTTGTTCTAGAATATGAAAAAAAATACATTTCTCTCACTACACTTGTAGATATAGGTGCTACAACATGGTTGATGCCTATGAACAACCTATTGGATCCCAACAAAAAAAGCTTGTACGACAGCCTCTGGAAAAGATTTTATCAACTCCTTTTATAATAAACCCGTCAATGTCCAAATTTCACCAACTTTGAAAAAAAGACATTCCTTCAGTATCTTCAATCATACTGGTGAAGATGTAATACTAGGAATTGATTTTCTTACCTTTTGGTCCCCATTTTCTTTTCACCTTACTGGTCTTCAAGTTTTTGATCAATATCAAGTCCTTTGGGTTGATAAGCACCAAATATTTGGGGTGGTGAATTATCAGAAATTTTTTTTGAAACAACTATTGCTACAATGCTATACAGATAGACCATATAAGTTTTGGAAAAAAAAGAAACATTTTGTTTCGCAGGTATGCCTAATGATGAATGACTATGCAAAGAAGAAATTAATTCCTTGATCAGCATAGGGTTAATTAGAAAATCAAAATCTCAATGGACAAGTCCTGCATTCTATGTCAACAAGCATTCAGAACATGTTAGAGGAAAAAAGAGATTAGACATTAACTACAGAAAACTTAATGACTGCTTACAAGATATCAGATACCCTATTCCAAGAAGAGATCATCTTTTAAAAAGAATGGATGGAGTTAAAGTGTTTTCCAAGTTCGACATGAAGTCTGGATTCTAGAAAATTGGAATCATGGGAAAAAATAGGCATAAAACAACTTTCATCGTTCCACATGGACATTACGAATGGAATGTGATGCCTTTTGGACTCAAACATGCTCCCTCAGAATTTCAACATAGAATGAATGAAGTCTATGCACCCATCAAAGAACACTATCTTGTATATATTGATGATGTCCTCATCTTTAGCAAGACGATAAAAAAACACAAAAACCATTTGAAACAATTTCAAGAGTTAACATTCCAACATGGCTTAGCCCTTTCAGAATCTAAAATGAAGATTGGGATGAAAGATGTAGAATTCTTAGGATTGAAAATCTAATCTGGGAAAATTATGCCTCAAGATCATATTGAAGAAAAGGCAAGAGATTTTCAAGATGAGCTAAAAGGAAGAAGAAAGATCCAACAATTCTTTGGAATAGTCAACTATGCTTCGTCTCACATTCCTCATCTCTAATCTCTCACCAGTCCCATCTCAAAGCATTTAAAGAAGAAGGCAACATCCTAGTCCCTTGAAGCAACACAAGATGTAATCAAGTTGAAGGAGAAATGCATAACTCTACCTCCACTAAAAATACCAAGTAATGGTCAATTAATTCTTCAGACTGATGCATCTGACAAGTTCTAGGCAGCATTCATCATAGAAGACGACGAAGGTTCTAGATAAATATGTGGATATAATTTAGGATCATTTAGAGAATCTCAACAACACTACCCCTCTTCAAAGAAATAAGTTCTTGCTATAATAAATGGGATAAGAAAATTTCAATTTTTTTTATCACAATTGCATTTTATTATAGAAATAGACTACAAATACTTTGAAGGACTCTTGAAAAGAAAGGAATTAGAACTCTCAAATTCTCAGCTGATTAGATAGGCAGAGTGGCTATCCATGTATAGGTATACTGACAAACATATTAAAGGTGAAAATAATATTTTGGCAAATTATCTATCCAGGCCACATGAGGCAGATAAACCAATCCCTATGTCTATGATCCAAGGAAGTAGTAGTAAAATCCTGATCCCATAGATGGAAAAAGAAAACTTCTAGAACATCTAGATCCAGAAATATGGCGACCTATACTTGAAAATATTATTGCCATAATTATCCAAAAAGCCATAGATTCTGCTAACCTATCAGAAAAAAACAAGAAAAAAGTAGAATGACTCTTGGACATGTGTCTAACAAAGGATGTAGAATATCCATCATTGTCTACCCTGATGCTCACATATACTCCTAAATACCATAGAGTTGTTCACATAGTTTTTGTATAAGACACTATGGAAAGTATGATCCTCTAGAAATTGTTCATTTGGATATTATGCTTATTGATTAGCATTTAATATGTATCCTATTGCAATTTTTAGTGACCCAACATGGCTTTCTTGGACTTGGAACCAAGGATACCAGCAGAGACTACAGAAGCTCTTTAGATTTATCTTCAGAGATCCCACAAACATGGAACTTATTATTGGGATGGTTCTTAAGGAAACCTTGATTCTTATTGATGAACCCATGGAACATTTGCCAGAATTCTTTGGAAATTTTCTTTTCTTGATTAACTTGTATCTTTTTTCCTTTATATGGATTCCATTTTTTGAAAGGCTTGTTAACTCATTTTTTTTTTCCTTTCTTGCAAGAACATTGAGCTAGTTCTATACAACCAAACTTGTAGGTGTCTTGTTTACAATATTTGGCTATTGAAGTTTTTTCTCTTTGCTTTACTATCTTTTTTAACTTCTATAGATGGCAATATTCTTGTAGCACATTTTTTGCAAATCCATAAAGTCTTGCCAAACTTATGTCGGTGAGATCTTGGATGTTCTCATTTTTCATCTTCACTTCAACCAATTCTGCAACTGGATGAGGCATATTGAGAAGGAATGTTATTTTCAACAGATCACTATTTTGTCCAATACTATAGAACAACTGTTCTTGTTTCATATAGTATTCTTTTAGTTTTTGGAACGTCACAACATTTAATCTGCATGAACTCCTTTTTTGCTTTTTGGGCATTTTTTGGCATTGTTATGGTGAATTATTCTGATAGAATATTAAGAAGAGCAATTATAGGCTGTTGTTGCCTATAACAGACTTCTTTGTCAATCAAAGGAACGTTCATTCACCATCTTCTTATGGATATTACAAAACTAGAAAAAATTCATTCCACAATATCTCGTAATTCCAAGGTAGGATTCCTCAAGCTTTCTTCTTTGTCCCAAGCAGCTATTTTTTTTAGGTATACCAATCTTTTTTCTGGTGCAACATTATTAATGTCCCATAATTGTTTATGATCTAAAGCATTGGGATAATGATTCTTGTATTCTCTAGCATCAATTGTTCTTCTTGATGTTGTCGCTGCTGTTGTTTCCTTTCTAGAGGAGGTCTTGTTGTTGATGATTCTGGAGTAACAGTGTCATATTCACTAGGAACTTGGCTTGCTGCCATCGGATCTCCAATAGGTTGAGTTTGTTGCTGTGGCTGATTTATGTTTCTCCCTGTAAGATCTTATTGAAAAGGATATGTAGAATTTTGCATATATATTTGTCTTTTTATAACTAATCCACATGTTTTTGTAAAAGTACTGGTACTGCTTTGAGAGGAATGATCATGATTACCTTTTTTTTTCATATGTTTCCCAGCCAGTAGGAGGAGGAGGATCGTATTTTATCCAAAAAGCTTTAGGATTGCCGCTTTAGGATTTCCATATTATTGGTGAGAAATCTCATTGGTTCTTCACCTTCCTTTGTCTAGAGAGAAGTCTTTGTCTTACTGCCTCCATTTCTTCATAATATTTGCTATAAAACATAGTAATTGATGCTGGAGCAGTTGAATTCCATGGTTGTGCTCGTTGTTTTCTTCTAGATGGTTCAGGAACTGGAAGAGTAGTCTTCTCCTTGATGCTTTGGATTTCTTGCATCATTTGTTGAGAGTGCTAAAGTTTTTGTTCTTGTTTCTCAGCAATGTTGTTGAGGATTTTATTTTGAGCCTTGTTGTTATAATTGCTCCATGTAATTACTGATTCTATTGGTTCAATATCTTCTGGTCATAATTTTTGAACAACCCATTGGCCAACATTATAACATCCATTTGCACTTTGGACAAAATTATCTCCTAGAGCAGCTACTTCCTCGATAAGATATATCCTTTGAGAAATAGACATTCTTAGCGTATATGAACAGTTTGTTGGAGTTCATCCACTAACTTGACACCTTTCACAAGGATAAAAGGTTTTGGATTGAGTAGGAAAAGAGATGGAAATTCTTCCGCTATTATCCCTTGTAATTATGGACTTATCATGCATGATTTTATGTTGTTTGCTTTGCTCATTTTTATTTTTCCAAGATAAAGAAAAAGTAAGTTGGTCTCTTTTATAAATCTTTGGCTGTTGAATTTTTGCATATCCTAGGATCTTGATTTTAGTGATAAGATCATGATCCATTGAGAAGAGGTGTGACTAGATCCTATATGTCATGGTATGATGAAGAGCAAGAGCAGTTTCTCTTGGTCTCATATCTGCACCGTACAATTGGATCATCACCTAGATTGCTTCCGCAACATTTTCTTTTATAAGATCTAAGGTGAAATTGGAATCCACATGTAGTGTAACATGACCATTGTTGAGACCTGCTTCTACCAATAGGGCTACTATATAGGTTACATTTTTCTTTAGGCATAAAGACAGGTTGTAAGCCAAGTCTTATGGCTCTAATATGCAAACCTCTGTATCTTTGAGTTTGGCACTTTTTGAGATCCTTTTCAGAAAAAATTTAGAGGTAAATTTCTTGGCTAATAGTATTTATAGTTTGAATTGACGCAATAGATGACTCATAGACAGGCACTAACTTAAATGGCCCAGTGAGGATAATTGTCCTAAAAATTCTAGAGGATGTTGTTACCTCATAGAATTTATATGGGTTTAAAAGGTGTAACTCTAAAGGACCTTTAGGGAAAGAAGTTCTTTGATCTGACCATTTAGATTCAAAGTTAAATTCATCTATTTGGTTTGGATTTTGGTGGGATGAGGTTGACTCAAGAGGATCTTGGTTAACAAAGTAGTTAAGTCAGCCATAACCTAAGTACCTTAAAAAGGATTTATGCAAAGGCAAGGTTTTAGAGTAAAAGGAAAGACTAGAATTTTGGATCTTATGGTGCCTAACACTCTTTTACCGCTATTTCCCTGCCAAACTCACACTTTTACTGTATACTTATTTCAAAGCTCTGAAATAACTTAAGAATAACCAAGACATAAATAACTAGTATTCTTTTTTGATGTGGAAGTTTACTCTAAGTTGCAACCACAGAGCATACTTTGAAATAGTTTTACGAATGAAGGAAAAATGAAAGGAGGTAAAGGCTCTAATACCAAAGTCAAATCTTTACTACTACTAAGCCAATATCACAAACTGAGCTCTGCCCTTATAAGTGAGTAGCTTCACTTTTTATAGGCCTCAGCTTATTGTACAGTACAAGACACGTGGCTACTTTAAATATAATATATCTTCATACAGCATACAAACTATACACGTATACTAAATCATCATATCTATATGTTACATCATTATTTTTATGTCAGAGGCAAAATAAGATTACATTTGCTTTATTTCACATCATAAAGCAAAAGGAATCTTCAAAACTCAGGTAAGTTATGACCGACCTCCTTTTACTCATTTGTTTATTTGTTTTTTCCAATTTAACTGTTAGAAAACATGTGTAATGCACATGAGATAATTTTGAAGGGCAATATTGGTCTTTCCATAGTACTTTCTCATTCTCTCTGTTACAATTTGGGGAAATCAACTAACACCACCACAACCACCAGCAATTGAAAATTCATTCTTAGCTCCGAGTGAGTCATTCACCATCACCTCCATTGATTTCTCATATCAAAATCAGAAAATTAGTTACCAAATGAAGAATTTGAAGTCACAAGGGAGCAGAAAACCCTTGATTCTGATTCAAAATTGTCAAAGCTGAACTGGAAATTGTAGAGAAGAAAATCCAATCGGAAAACACCAAAGAAAACCCAGTCGCACTTGTCATTCTCTCTTTAACCCTTTCATTTCCCACAAAACCCTATTATTTTTCATCTTTGTTCGTTGGTTTCAATCCCAAAATGTGTGAGATTCTTCACATTCAAGGAGGCCAATACGACAACCATCAAAGCAAGCCCAATTTTGGGAGGTTTTCTTGCGAGTTGATAAGGATCACCAAGCAAGTTAATGAATCAACCCATCTTCTGACTACGATTTTGATTTTTTCGCTTCGACGACGATGGTGGATGAAATGAAAGAAACATAAAAAAAAATAAAAAACTATCTTCTAAAACTTTTTGCTCTTTTCTCTCTCTCTCTTTGAATCAAAATCACAAAGCTTTTTATCCTTTCCCTCTCACTCTTTCTTAAACACCTTTTCATCTCTTCCGACTTTGGGCTTTTGCCAAAAAAATGGAGAACTTCTCAAACAGTTCCTATCTAAAAGTGATCAATGGTGGTGTTGGAAAATAATGTTTTGAAAACAAATTACATCACTAGTGCAATGACAGGTGCAATGTCAGACACCTTATATGTTTTCGTGTTTCAAAATGTAATTCAGAAGATTACAGGCGCAAAGACATGTGCCATGCTAGGCACTATGCCAGGCGCCTTACATGTTTTGGTGTTTCAAATTGTAATCTAGAAGATAACATGTGTCATGTCAGGCGCCTGTTATGCATTAGTTATCATTTAAAAATTAGTTATTTTTAAAGTTTTTCATGCTGGGTGCAACTTGTCCTTCTTTGCAGAGAGATACATTTAAGATTGCAAACTTTCTAAAAACTCATACATATATACTTTAACTTGTGCTTAATACAAGAATTATAAAATTTTATATTCATTCATATTACATAAAGAGTAAAATATTGTATTGTTGGGAATTGAAGTTTAAAGTGCTTAAAACTTCGATTAGATAGTTTAATTCTAGAAGACAATCATTCAATGAACTTTGAACACAATAAAATGAATAAAATATTGTCTTTAGGACATTTCTCTTTAACAAGACTCTATCTGCATTTCAAGTTAGGTTTCTATTATTATTTTATATAATTGTTTTTACAAACATAGAGATTATATATGATTATAAATAAATTTTGTTTATCATCTGCTGGTGTATGCGTAATTGTCCAACAATCAAAAGATAGAAGTATTTAAATGATAGATACACAAACAACCACTGTAGAGAAGCAAACAAACGTTGTGGCTAACATAGTGGTGAACACTGTTGCAAGTAGTATGGCAAAAACAATGAATGTCTACAAGAATTCTTTTGATGAGAAACTTGAGAAGTTCAATGAAACTGGCTTTGAAAGATAGTAACAAAAAATGTTGTTTTATTTTCCTACTATGAATCTGGCAAATATTGTCAGAGATGATGTACCCAAGGCTGATGGAGATCCTTCTTTAAAAGAGTCATTAATGACTATTGAAGCATGGAAGAAGTTTTTTTTCTTGCTGGAACTATATTTGTAATCATCATGAGAACAACTTATATGACATATATTTTATATAGAATACTGCAAAAGAAGTACGGGAGATGCTTGAGAAACAATATAAAACAGAAAATGTTGGAGCCAAAAAGTTTGTGATTGGCAAGTTTCTCAAGTATAACATGGTAGATTCAAAAGCTGTTGTGAAGCAAGTAGACGAACTTCAGCTAATTATCCATGAATTACATGCAGAAGGTTGTTCTATTAATGAACAATTTTAGGTTGGAGCAACATAGAAAAGCTGCCATCATTATGGAATGTATCAAGATTTACATGAAGCACAAATGTCGTGAGATATCAATGGAGGATTTGATATTAAGGCTTTGAGTTGAAGAATACCATATAAGAGAAGACAGTGTTCAAGGAATGAAGGCCAATGTCATTGAAAGAGTGAATACAGCAAAGCTGAAATTCTAGAAGTTTAAGGCAAGAAGATCACACAGAATTCAAACAAACATATTGCACCCAAAGGCAAAGACTTCAAGAAAATTAGAGGATGTTGCTGGGTTTAAGGAAAAGTTGCACATAAGGCACAAGAATGTCGCCACCAAAAAAACTAGAATAACATACATACTAATCAAACAGATATCCATGTATTTGATGACAATCTAGTTGCTGTTGTATATGAAATTAATATGGTTACAAATATTAAAGGACTTATACTTAGTAAGAAAGGGTTTAAACTTGTTTTGAATTTGATAAATTCATTCTTACTAAAAAGGTATGTATATCAGGAAAGACTTACTTGGCTAAAAGGTTGATCAAACTCAATGTATTGCTACTAATGCTATTAATAATTATATGAATGTTTCTGCTTATATTGTTGATTGTTTTTATTTATGGCATGCTAGATTAGGTCATGTTATTATAGGTCTTTACAAAGAATGGTTAATTTAACTTTGTCACCAAATTTGATATTGATTTACATAATAAATGTGAAATATGTGTTGAATCTAAGTTGTCAAGGCAAATTTTTAAATCAATCCGAGAAAGATCGAATGAACTATTTGGTTTAATTCATAATGATCTTTGTGATTTTAAAATTATACATATATGCAGTGGAAATAATTATTTTATAACTTTTTATGATGATTGCATTAAATACTGCTATGTATGTTTAATACATAGCAAATATGAAACTTTGAATATGTTTAAGACTTATAAAGCTGAAGTTGAAAATCAATTGAAAAAGAAAATTAAGGTTACTATGTTTGATAGAGGTGGAGAATTTGAATCTACTACATTTTTTGGATTTTTGTACCTTACATGGATATGTATATCAAACAACTATTTCATATACACCACAACGAAATGGTGTGGCAAAGCGGAAAAATAAAACTTTTAAAATTATGATTAATTCCATGTTAAATAGTTTTGGGCTTGCACATAGTTTGTGGGGTGAAGCCTTACATATTGCAAACTTTATATTAAATAGAATTCCAATGAAGAATTTAAATAAATCTCCATATAAAGTATGGAAAGAAAGAGTTTCATCTTATAAAATGCTAAAAGTGCGGAATTTTCTAGCAAAGGTACTTATTTCTTTGCTTAAAAGAACCAAATTAGGCCCTAAAACAATAGATTGTGTATTTATTTGTTTTGCCAATACAAGTGTTGCATATAGATTTTTAGTTTACAAATCTAAAATTTTTGATATACATGTAAATACTATTATTGAATCTATAGATGCTGAATTTTTTTGAAAATATATTTCATTATAATAACAAAAATATGAATATTATTTCAAGGAAGAAAGTTCTTAAGGAACCTTATACTTCTGGTGTCCAATATGAAGACTCGGAACCTAGAAGAGGAAAAAGAATAAAAGTACCTAAGAGTTTTGGACCAAGCGTTGCTATTTATATGACAATTGGAAAACCACAAACATATAAAGAAGCTATGTCTTCACCTAAAGCATTCTTGTGGAAGGAAGCAATAAATAGTGAAGTGGAATCTATTTTGCAAAATCATACATGAGAATTGATTGATTTACCACCAGGTAATAAACCAATAGGCTATAAATGGAATTTTAAAAGGAAACTTAGAACAAATGGGTTTATAGACAAATATAAAGCCTGTTTGGTTGCTAAAAGATATAGACAAAAAGAAGAGTTGGATTATCTTGATACTTAATCACACATTTAAAGAATAACATCAATTAGAATGCTTATTGCAATTGCATCTTTGTATAATATGGCGATACATAAATGGAGAATCAGATGAAGAAATATATATGAACCAACCAGAAGGTTTTGTGGTTTTGTACCAAAAATTAAAATAAATTAAAAAAAGGAAAAGAAAAGCCATAAATGAATTTCAAACTTTTCTTTCTTGTTTTTAATTTTTTTTAATTTTTGATACAATTAAAAATGAAAAAACTAATTCCGAAGGTCAGAGCTATGCACGTGATTTCTAAGTTGACGGAATCTGTTAATTTTACTAAATTGGACAAATGTGCAACATTTTTCAAATTACAGAGTATCAATTGCACAAAGTAATTGTAGAGAACCATATGTGAATAAATTCAATTTTAGAGGGTATTAAAGTGCATTAAGACCTAAAGTCTTTAAACTTGTTAAGTCACTTAAACAATGTCATGAAAGATGTAATCATACGATGTTATCACATGGTTTTCATAGACACGAGTGTGATAAATGTGTAAACATTAAGAATTTTAATAATTATTGTATAATAGTTTGCTTATATCTTGATGAGATGTTAATAATGGAAACAAATAAAGATGTGATTATGTCAACAAAGAAAATGTTGAATACTAGTTTGATACAAAAGACTTAGGTCTGGCTGATATCATTTTAGATATCCAAATTAAAAGAAATAATGAAGGTTTACATACTCACTTAGTCCCATTATGTAGAAAGGATTTTGACAAAATATGGTCAATATGAATGTAAGACTGCAGTGACACCTTTTTGATGCAAACTGTAAATTCAAGAAAAATACAAGTGTTGAGCATTATTTAGCCGATAGTGTCTTTCCACCTGACCAATCTCGACAACAAAAGAAGAAATTTTTGTTTGATGTCAAGCATTATTTTTGAGAGGATCCTTACTTGTACAAACATTGTCCTAACCCAGTCAGTTGAAGATGTGTTCCTGAAAAAGAAATTGAAGACATCCTCAATCATTCCATTCATTCAAATATGGCGGTCATTTTGGAGGAAATAAGACTGGAGAAAAGATTCTACAATCTGGTTTCTATTGGCCAACATTATTTAAGGATGCTCAAGTTTATGTGACCACTTGTGACAAGTGCAAAGGACCAGTACTACGTCTCGCCGAAATAAAATGCCATTGAATAATATTTTGGAAGTTGAATTGTTTGATGTATGAGGCATTGACTTTATGGGACCATTTCCATCATCGTTTGGAAATTTGTATATCCTTGTGGCGGTGAATTAAATTTCCAAGTGTGTTAAAGTTGTAGCTTGGCCTACCAACGATTCCAAGGTGGTTGTCAATTCTTGAGGAAGCATATTATTCATGATTGAGGAACTCATTTTTACAATAGGAAATTTCAAGCACTTTAAGCAAAATATGGAATTATTGATAAGATTGCTCTTGTCTATCATCCTCGGACTAGTGGCTAAGTGGAAATTTTCAATAGAGAATTGAAGTGGATATTGAAGAAAACGGTGAGTTCTAGTAGGAAAGCTTGGTCAAGGAAGTTAGACGATGCATTATGGGCATACCGACTAGATTTTTAAACACCAATTGGAATGTCACCTTAGAAATTGGTGTTTGGGAAAGCTTGTCATTTACCGGTTGAGTTGGAGCATTGTGCTTATTGGGCAACTAAAACTTTGAACTTTGATTTGAAGTCTGCGAGTGAGAGGAGACTTTTTCAACTGAATGAAATGGAAGAATTTCGTCAAAATGCATATGAGAATGCCAAGCTATATAAGGAGAGGACTATACAATGACATGACGAGCATATTCTATGGCGTGAATTCACTCCTGGATAAAAGGTATTACTCTTTAACTCGTTGTTAAGGTTGTTTTTTAGGAAGCTTCGTTCTAAATGATCGGGACCATTTACTGTGGTGCAAGTATTTCCTTATGGAGCTGTGGAGTTTCAATCTAAGGATAACAATTTCAAGGTCAATGGACAAAGATTGAAGCATTACATTGACAATGATAGAGATTCTTCCAAATTCTTTTATCACACTTGTGGATTCAATATGAGGACAATTAGAGACAGTAAAGCTGAAGACTATAAAACAAGCGCTTCTTGAGAGGCAACCCAATTGTTCTAAACTCTTAGTTTAAATTTGTTGCATGTTATTATTTTCTATTTATTTCAAGTATTGAAATTTAGACTTGGGTTTTGTTATTATGGTGAGTTTTAGTTTTAATTTTTGAGAATTTAAAAAATAAAAATTGAGGTTTGATATGTGGTTTGTGCTTTAGGAGGAAAATTATTGCTTTGAAAGACAATGAAAAATGAAAATGATACAGTCTAGTGCCTAAGCACTGTCTTTCAGGCGCCTAGGCCCTGCATTCAACCTTACAAAGCTAATTTTTGGCTTGCTTGACAAAAGCTATAGTGTCTAGACTTTGCCTTCATAGCGCCTAGGCGCTGTCATTCCACTTTCAGTCCTTAAAAAAAATATAAAAAAAGGACAACGAAAAGTCAAAATCAGGGTCTCAGACCCATATCTTTATGTTTGCTTCACCATTTCTTCGTCTTTTTCATTTTCTACTTCTTTTCTTTTTCTTTTCTCTTTCACTTGTGCGGAAGATCCCATTTCCATTTCTATTTATTTCTTTCACTTTTCCGTTTCTTCTTCTTTTTGTTTCCTTCACAAAACCATATCTCCCTTATAGCATTTTTTCCTTCCTCTTTAGTTTTTCTTTATTTCTTTCTTCTTCATTCTTTTTTATTTCATTTTTTTCTTCTTCTTATTTTTCCACCGTGTAAACATTTTTAAATTCTTTTCTTTTTCTATTTATTTTTCTTCCTTAGATCCTTATAAACATTTTTTTTTTCTTTTTTCATATTTGCATCAACCATTTCTCATGTCTCATACAGTTTCCATTCCCTCCCTTTAATATATATATATATATATAATGGACATTTTCTAGCAAGGTTCAGTTTGGTTTGGCAATTGTGAAATAGGCATAGCTTCATAAACAATTTGTTCCAATTTCAAATTTAAGTGGATTTTTACAAGCAAGTAAGGTTTTCATTATTTTCTTTATCTCATTGTGTTTTCCTCTTTGATTAATGTGTGAGCAACTAGAAATTTTGTTGTTATATGTATTAATTATGTTGTGAAGTAGTAATTGAGAGTTTCATTTTGATGAAAGTGTTGCATTGAGACGTTTTCTTGAATTGAAGTATTATCGAGTGTGGTGATAATGTTTCAAGAAGTTATACTTTGAATTGTGAAATTGTTTTGTTGTGGAGAGGATTGAGATGAATTTGGTTAAATTATGGCATAATTGGTGCATTTGGAATGTTCATATGTTCATTTTTCTTTTACAACATTTGGAGGCTTTATTGGGAAATTTTTTTTTTGGGCTGATGTAAGAATATTATACTCGGAATTCTATTGAGTGATATTGCGCTTCAGCTAGTTTGGTTTGCTTTTGAATTTTGCTGTGAATTTGTGATTATAAAGTGGATTATTTTGGAAAGCAATTATGCCTCCCAACGGGATGAAAGAGATCGATTTGTTACTTTAGAAGCTTAAATGTGTTATCATCAGCTAGTTAGTAAAAGATCAATTATTCATAAACGTGGTTTTAATGATAGTGAATATTTTGATTCTTTTATGAAGTAAGAAATTGAAAATCAAAATTGGAGGGAATTTGTTAAACAGCCAGGGCCTGCACTTATTCCAATTATAAGAGAATGTTTTGCAAATGTAGTGGAGCATAAAAATTTTCATGTTTGTGCAAGAGGGCGTGAAGTTGATTTTGATCACTATTCCATTAACTGACTTTACAAGGTGCTTGATATTGATAATGATGCTTATTTGGTCTACCTTGCTTAGATAATGATTATGATGAAGTTATTAGAGCAATAGCTCAGCCGGGAGCACAGTGGAGGTTGAAAGGTGGTGAACTTACTTCTTTTAAGCAAGTCAACTTGGACTGCAACAACAAAGCTTGGCATAATTTTATTGGGGGAAAGTCGATGCCTATGACTTATTTAAGTAATGCCACTAAGGATCGTGTTGTCTTCATATATGCCATTCAGTAGATCTTATTGATGACATTGGAAATATCATTCGGTGGTCCATTTTGCAATGTATCAAACTTTCTACCACATGAGGTTTATCTCACCTATCACTGATTACCGAGTTGTGCAAAAAAGCTAGAGTTGTTTGGAGGTTAGATGAAGGTGTTCTAATCCCAAAATTTATCATCAATAACCATATTCTTAATGGTTACGAAACTTAGTCAGATAATAATGATATGGATGGAACTCCTGCTCCTAGGCCAATGCAAGCTAGTCGATTGAGACTGCTAGTTTCTGACTCTGAGAGAATATCAAAACTTGAGCATGACATGAGGAGTCAACATCAACTCTTGAGGCGTGTCTAACATCAATTGGATTATCAGATGCACTTCAATGATGCTTTAGCCCAATATCTTTCTCAGTGCACCCTCTATCCTAGGCTAAGTTCAGTCTAAATTTTCCTCCGTACCAACCAGTGGATATGGATAAGGATGAGGAGCATTAACATGTTCTTCTATTCAAGGAAGTCCTTTATACTTAATCTTTTTTTTTTTCATTGAGGACAATGTTAGTTTTTAAATTTGGGGATAATTTTTAGTCTTTTGTTTAGTTTTGCTTTAGTTAATGTTAGAGCAATGTAGGTTGTTTTTATTTTATGTTTTGTTTAGTTGTTTTAGTGTGGTTTGGTTGAATTGTTTTTCTGAGGTCAATGATAAGAATTTGGATTCTATTGATTATAGCGTTGGAAAATGGATCTTTTATGTGATGTACTAGTTTTGCTCTTGAGTGAATTTTATGTTTTCTTATGATTCTTTGTTATTTTGAGCACAAAGTGATAATTAATTTTTTGACTATTTTGCTTATTTAGAGATGCTCATGCGAATTTTGAAATACTAGTTTCTCATAGAATTCTAGAATTTGCTTGATTGTCACTTGAGGCGAAATCCTAGGCTTACTTAACATTAAGGACATTATTTAAGCTATCTTTGGACCATTCGAGCCTTTTGAGTTAACCTTGCCATAATTGACCTTAGTTTCCCCAGTTGAACTTAATTTCCTTTTCTTTGTTAAACCAAATTTATAGCTTAGCTTTTAATTGCTTTGTCCACTTTGTGTCCATCACTCTTGAGCATGAGTTCTTTTAAAAAAAAAAAAATAGTTAGAGCTTAGTTTAGTTGGTGTTTATAAAAGTCCAAGTTATTTTATTAATTTTTTGTATGCTTTAAAAAAAAATTCAGTATGTTGTACCCTTCAAGTATTGTACAATAGAATAAAGGTTGGGGTACCTAAAAAAAAAAGAAGTAAAGAAAAAGAAAGAAAATAAATGAGTGAAAGTGTTTGTTTTAGTTTGTTAGCAAGAAAAGGACATTTAAAGTTTGGGGGTTGCTTTATAATTATAAGCTCTAAAAGGTTCTTGAATTAATTTTGTGCTTAAGGTGATTTAAGCTTCATTTTTATCATTTTTAATCCTACCTTTACCTTAGCCTTACATTACAAGCTTCAATAAGTCCTATTGATTTGTAATGTTTTGTTAGCCTACATTAGTGGAGAGTGGCATGAAAAGTAAACATATAGAATTTTGATTGTGAATCATTAAGAGATAAATTGTGTATTCTTGTTTGCTTAAGCTGATTTAAGATGCAATTGGTCAAATATAAAATGCTTTCATACACTCGAAGAATCTAAGTTTAGCAAAAAAATTGCAATAGAGTTTAACCTTTGTGCAAACATAAAATTTGAAGTTTTCCTTTTGCTATGAGAGTTGTGCAATCTTTGAGACCTTGGATTAATTTTAAACCAAACCATTATCCACTCATCTTAAGTTTTTGGTTTTTGTTTCTTTTGCTTGAGAACAAGCATAATGCCAAGTTTAGGGGCATTTGTTGAGTAGATTTTGTATTCATGTTATCGCTTGGCATTTTTTGGAGCAAGTTAAAGGCTTTTAGTGCATTTATGGTTATGTTTTGGTTTGATTTGTAGGGTAATAAAAAGGTGATAACTTTAGATCATTTCAAGCAATTTGAAGTGTTTGGATTGCACGAAGAGATTAGAAGGTTGAAAAATGCACCAGAGTCTAGGCGCTGCAAAGGGGTGGAAATGACCATTTTTCAATGCCAAGACAACAAGTACAATGCCTATACATTGGTCAGTGGAGCCTAGATGCCACAACCTTAGTCCAAGGAATCAGATACAATGCCTAGGCGCCCAACCTCTGAGCATAGGCATTGTGGCAAACTTTAACCTCCTTTTTAGACACTTTTTAAAGAGTATTTTTGACATTTTTAGCAAAGCTATAAATAGTTTAAGATAGGGTTTTAGAAGGAGGAAGACAGCCACGAAAGGGGAAGAGAGAGCAACCCCAAAGATAGAGGAGAAGATTTGAAAATTTTGGGAGGAGAACTTGAGCTTGAATCTTAGTTTTCTTCATCTCTTTAAAAATGAAAAAACCAATTTTGAGGGTATGTGACCTCTAAGTTGACATAATTTGTCAATTTTAACTAAATTGGACAAATGTGCAACATTTTTCAAATTACAGAGTATCAATTGCACAAATTAATTGTAAAGACCTTATGTGAACAAATTCAATAATAAAGGGTATTAAAGTCCATTAAGACCTAAAGTCTTTAAACTTGTTAAGTCAATGTCATGAAAAATTTAATCATACGATGTTATCACATGGTTTTAATAGAAACAAGTGTGATGAATGAGTAAACAATAAGAATTTTAATAATTCTTGTGTAATAGTTTGCTTATATGTTGATGAGATGTTAATAATGGAAACAAATAAAGATGTGATTATGTCAACAAAGAAAATGTTGAATACTAGTTTGATATGAAAGACTTAGGTCTGGCTGATGTCATTTTAGAGATCCAATTTAAAAGAAATAATGAAGGTTTACATACTCACTTAGTCCCATTATGTATAAAGGATATTGACAAAATATGGTCAATTTGAACGTAAGATTGCAGTGACACCTTTTTTATGCAAATTGTAAATTAAAGAAAAATACAGGCAATGCAGTTTTTCAATTAGAATATTCACAAATAATTGGGAGCTTAATGTACTTAATGAATTCTACTAGACTAGATATAGGTTACTCAATAAGTCGGCTTAATAGATATACTCATTGTCCTGAACGTGATCATGGAAAACGTTGATTAGAGTTTTAAGGTAATTAAAATATACTTTAAATTGGTTACATTATATAAAATATCCAAAAGTACTTGAAAGGTATAGTGATGTTAATTGGATTTCTGAAAGTATAGAATCCAAGTCAACAAGTGAATATATGTTTACCTTACGTGGAGCTGCAATTTCATGGAAATCCACTGAACAAACTTGCATAGTAGGTTGTATATGAACTTATAGCTTTTGATAAAGCTGCTGAAGAAGAATGACTATGGAATTTCTTAGAAGACATTCTAGTATGGCACAAGCCAGTGACAACTATTTGTATATACTGTGATAGTATATCAACCCAGACTATAACAAAAAGTAGTGTATACAATGGAATGTCAAGGCAGACACTATACTATTAGATAATTGCTTTCTAATGGACATTTTGGCAAATTAAATATAATTCAATAGGAATGGATTTAAAGCCAATAGAATTAGTTGAATTGGGCAGAAACCTAACCTAATTAATTCTAGGTTCAATAGGCAAACTGATTCGGAAAAACTCAAACCATAAAATGCACACTTAATCCATTCTTAAAATAACTGGTGAGTTGACTATTGATGTTTAGGCTATGCTTTGCATTTAATGGCTTTTGATATCTTTATACTATATAAAGATGGTTTTTAACAAGAAACTTAAATTAAAAATCATCTATATGATAGTAAATGTGGGGTCACAGTTATGAGAATTAATGGTTGAATTATCTAAAGCTATCATGGGTACCAAGATATATTAAGGACCAAAAAGAATATAAACATATGAACTTCAATACTTTAGTTATGTTAAGTGTAAAACATGTTGTCTTGTTTTGCAAAAACGTGAATAGTTCAAGGTGTGATAACCACTGCATCCCTAATTAAATTGAATGTGTTTTACTAAGATAAGTTCAATTCCAAAAGAAACTTTTCCTAAAGCATAACATAGCTGATCCTATGCTTTCCATACATGCATTACATATACATGTTACGTTTCAAAATATGGAGTAATGTTAGAAAATTAATATTTTGAAAATAAATTACATGGCAGGTGCAATGACATGTGCAATGTCAGGTGCCTTACATGTTTTGGTGTTTGAAATTGTGATCCAAAAGATAATAGACGCAATGACAGGTGTCATTTCAGGCGTCTTACATGTTTTGATGTTTCAAATTGTAATCTAGAGGATAACGGGTGCAATGTCAGGTGCCCTACTTATTTTGGTGTTTCAAATTGTGATTCAAAAGATAATAGACGCAATGACAGGTGCCATTTCAGGCTTCTTAAATGTTTCGGTGTTTCAAATTGTTTCCAGAAGATAATAGGCACAATGATATGTGTCATGTTAGGCGCCTGTTATGCATTAGTTATCATTTAAAAATAAACTATTTTTGAACTTTTTTAATGAAAGGGTGCAACCCTTCCTTCTTGGCAGAGAGATGTACTATTCTAGAAAGGTTGGAAATTTTCTGTAACAATGTAAAACTAAAACACAATGTAAAATAATGTAATATATATATATATATATACATTTTAAACTTGTGCATAGTACAAGAATCATATAATTTTATATTCATTCATAATACATAAAGAGGAAAATATTGTATTTTGAGGAATTGAAGTTCTATATTTAGACATTCATATTATTATCTTCAAGCATAAGATAATGGGTGAAATACTGTCTTTAGACATCGCTTTTCAGCAAGACTCTATCCTCATTTCAAGTTAGTTTTCTATTATTGTTTTTACACACACATATATATATATATTCTATATTATTGAATTCTATTTTATTATAAATAAGTTCTGTTTTATTTTCTGCTGGTGTATGTGTATTTATCCAACAAGTGGGAGGTCCGAACGTGATCAACTCGTGGAGACTTTGAATTCGGGTCTAAACTAGGCAATTGATCGTGGAAACTTTTTGTTGGTTTAGAGAAAGGCGTTCCTCCTCCGCCGCAACAACCAACAATGTTGGAGCTTTTGGTTCCTTCTCTTGAGTTTCACGTCTAAGCTAGAGGAAATGAAAAATCATCATTCTAGCTGAAGGAAAATTATAGTGTGAATAGTTGAACTCCTTCATGTGAGAAGATCACCATTTACCCTTCACATGTGTTGCACTTTAGTTATAATTGTCAAATTGGACCAAAATAATAAAAAGAAAGACGGTAATAACTCCAGCTACTAATTTTTTGAAAAAAAAAAAATGTTAAGAGTTTAAAAATTAATTTGAAAAATTAATTTGTTTTAAAGATTTTTAATAATAATAACTTTAAAATAAAATTGAAATAGTAGTAAAGATAAGCATATACTATTGTTATATGCAAACGTAAAATAAAAAAAATAAAATAAAAGGAATTACCAATAGTATAATATATAATTAATTAAAAATCAAATTATATATATAATAGAAACTGCAAAACATATAAACTATTTCGTTTTTATTATATATGAGTTATAAATATCAAAAAATTTAATTTATTTTTTATTGTCATGGCTAATATTTTTGTCCAAAATTATTCTGGCTAGCACAAAGGCATCCATTCAAGTTCGGAAAGCCAAATAGATGTTTTTGCAGAAACTATGAAATATATATTAAAAATTTTATGGTTGGGATATTTGCACTATAGACAAATTATAAATACATATATAACCATACTCTAATTCGACTTGATGATTTTACCATCAATTTGTTTTTTCAAATTACTTCAAGGATTTAGATTTAAAATTTTATTTATAGTTCACGGAGCTCCTTTATGGTTTTATTTTTCCTACATGGAGTTTTAGCATGTAGCTAAATCCATATTAGATCATTTAGTAAATTTTTAAATCCCAACCGTTGACGCTACCAAATTGCATATAATGGAGAACCTAATGATAAAACTATAATATCTAGCTTATATGAACCTAACTATATATATAGTCATTTTAAGATTAAGATAACTTGAATATAATTTCTATCATTATTATCACTAAAAATCTGTTTTAATGACAAATTTAATTGGCGCATTACTGATAGTTTTTTTTACAACAGTTTTTAAATTTATCACTAAAACAGACTTTTAAAAAAATCATGATGAAATTTCGATTAGGATGTTATGACCATGGAAAGGACCTGCCCACTAACTGAAAGCTTAAGAAATCAAAAACTATATTAAAAGAAAAAGTAACAATTTAAAATGGTTTCAATTTGGTGCTTTATGGCTTTTTATTTCTTCATATTTATAGTTATTTGAAATGTTAACATATTCTAATTATCACCAATACTAACAAACATTTTAAATAATCAAAACAATTATATTTGGACAAAATTTTAGAAAGAGCAATGCTAATGTATGATATAGTCTACCAACATATTTGCTAATAATACACTTATCATTATTTTATTGATTAACATATTAATATAATCTAGATTAAGATAAGTGAATCTTTAAAAGAATAAATGTAATTAAATTCAAGTCAATTAAATAATGACACATATTTAGTTGGTAAATATGTTGGTAGACTAGGTGGATTTTTTGCATTACTCTTTAGAGTGAACCTAAAGAATAAATATAATTAAATAAAAACCAATCAAATAATGACACATGTTTCGTAGATGATGAATTTTACTCAATTGATATTTAAAATAAAAAATTAAATATCAAAAATGTAATATTTGTTATGAATATAAGTGGATGCCACCAGTTTGTAACGTATAATATCATTACTTTTGTAAGTCCTCTCTTTGTAACATATGTAACATTCATCATTTTTATTGAATCTCCATCAATATTTATCAATTCTAATATGTAACTTATATATCAACAAGTAGATGGTAGCATTCTGTTTGTTAAACTACAAAGTGTTTAGCTATGGTAAAGCTAAAAGTGCACAGAAGATAACCTAAAGTTTCCATGATGAAGTAAGCTAGAAGTACTCTTCTCATATTATTTCTACCGTTCATTCTAGGATTTATATCCTCTATCCAAAATGGAGCACCTACAAAGGAAGGTAACATCTCTACAAGAATCGCTGAGATCCTTGAACTTGAAACTAGAAGAAGAAGAATGGGCTTTTAAATCGCAAAACATTCTGCTGGGGAATATTATTTCTTCAAGAAATTTTCGACATTTTACGGTAATGGAAATAATCACGAAAACTTGGAAAGTTCAAAATCAAATAGAAATTGAAAAAATGGGAGAAATTTGTTTTAAATTTATCTTTGGGAACAAGGATGAGAAGAAGGAAATATACATAAGAAGACCCTGGTCATTAAATGGGGCTCATCTTATTTTGAAGGAGTGGGCAGCAGACAAATCTTTGACTCAAGTAGATTTTGACAACTCAACTTTTCATATACAAATACACGGTTTACCACCGATGTTTCTACATGAAAGGACTGCTGAGATGCTCGGATCTAAGATAGGAGTAATCCACAAGGAATCCATTCATCGACATTGTGTGGTGGCACAAAGATTAGAGTGGATATCTCTGTAAATAACCCATTACCGGCATGGTTTTTTCTTGATCAAGTTGATAATGATATTTGGATTCAATATAAGTTTGAGAGACTACCAGACTTCTGTTATAAATGTGGAACAATACAACATGTTACGGGGAGATGCAACTACAAGGATCCAGTTATGGTTACCACTCCAAACGGAATTTCAGTAAAGCTCTATGGCCCGTGACTAAAGATGGAAAATAATGAAAGCTTGCTTTTCATTAACACGCATGAGGTCGAGGAAACAGAAAGACGATGGATAGAAACAGAACAGGAGACTGGCACCGAGAAGTTGGCATTGATAACAAGGAAGAGCAGACCTGGAGAAGAACAAAAACTGGGAGACTGTGCAAAAAGGCAAAATATTAACAAAGAAATGTTCTGCAATGCTATAGAGCTGTGCCCAAAACTAGCCTCTCTGTATGCTACACTAACAAGGCAAGATTTGGGGAGTATGGACACTTTACAGGAGATGGTGATGGAAAAGTTTCAAGACTCAACTATGGATGTTGACTATTTGGCAACGTGGGCATCAGAAATAATAAAGGAAGTTACAGTAAAAAAAGATTTACAAAGGAGATCTTTAAGTGGTTTGGACTCATATTTTCTATCATATGTGGGCCTTGGAACAAAAACTTTCAACAGGATCCAGGAAAAAGAGGTAATAGACTCTGTGAAAGGCCTATGATGAAAAAGACCAACTATTCAAGATCCTGAAGCAAGACCCAAAAGGTGTTTTTTGGAGGAAAGCCCAGTTATAACAGAAAGCCCAGAGGAAGTAACCTCTGTCTTAGATGTATCCACTTTACAGCTAAATGCACTGTCGCTGATTTCTCCTAGACTTGAACTAGTACAGAATGAAGATAGAGGCGCTGAAAATGGAAATCCTTGGTCATGGAAGAAAGAGGCTCGTAAACGATCTCAAAGAGTTAGAGAAAGATAGAGGGAGGCAGGAGAATCGTCGAACAACGAAGCAAGATCCAGAAGGCAATTGGATTTTCAGTAAGCCGAGGTGGCGGGTTGTCTCAAGCACCCCTTGCAAACTGGAAAATCCTTTCCTGAAATTGTAGAGGTATGGGAAATTTTGATACTTTAAACTTTCTGGTCAGCCTTAATTAGGTTCACAATCCCTCTTGATTTTTTCTGATGGAGACAAAGAGCTCCAAGACCCGTATGACTAAAATTTGTAGAATTCTAGGATATGATCACTTTGAGATTGTGGAAGCGGTGGGTAAAGCTGGAAGTTTGACTATTATGTGGCGAGACGATTTGAATTTGGAGGTGGAATCGAAATCAAACAAAATTATTTTTGGCAAAGTTAAAGGAATGAATGGTACTAAAGATTTGAATTTTATTGCCAGTCACGGTACACCATATAAAAGGGAGAAACAAGATTTTTGGGAATCAATCAGATCTTTAATTGATACAGAGCCTTGGATACTTTTTGGAGATTTGAATAAAATTATATCTTCGGAAGAAAAATAGGGAGGTTGGAAAATGTGGAGGAAAAGACTTTTTCTGAAAGATTGTAATGATACAGTGGGCACTGGGCGGTATTGATCTTGGCTATAAGAGAAGAAAATACACCTGGGAAAATAAGCAGGAAGGATTTGCTCAAATCAAAGAAAGACTAGACAGGGCTGTGGTTATCAAAGATTGGCTTAAGCTTCATCCTATTGTGACGGTCCAACATTTAAGAATGCAGGTTTCGAATCATTGCCCTATTCTGATCCAAAAGGGAGATGTTGCTAGATAGCTCAAATGTCCTTTCAGGTTTTTCCAAGCCTAGATAAAAGATGAGTCCAGCGTCCAAGTGGTGAATAGAGCTTGGAATTCGAATATTAAAGGAGGAATGCATTGTCATCGCATAACACGAAGTCTGTGTAGTACTTCTAAAGCTCTAAAGAAGTGGAACAAAGAGGAGTTTGGATACACTCATGTTTGAATGAAAGAATTAGAGGCTGAGTTGGAAACTTTACAGATTGAATAAAAAGAGGTGGATAGACAAAAGCAAATTCTTGAAGATTTAAAAGTGCAACGGACCCGAATGGAATCTATCAATAGACAGAATTCCCGGGAATTATGGTTAAATGAGGGTGACAAAAACACAATTTTTTTCATCTATGTACTATAATTCAAAGGAGAAGAAATCAGATTGATCATATTAGAAAAGGAGGATGGTAGACTCAAAACGAAGGGGAGATTGCTGACTACTTAGTCTCAAAGTTTCAGGATTTGTTCACATCAAGATTTCCTTCCTTCACAGCAAAACATGGAGAAATTTTCCTTAGATGCATTACGGAGAATGAAAATATAGAGATGAACTGAATTCCTAGTGAAGAGGAAATTAAGGATGTCGTATGGGAGTTACATCCTCTCAAGAGCCCGAGTCCAGATGGATTCTCTGGAATCTATTTTAGAAGATATTGGCTAACGGTGAAAGAAAGGTTGATTAATTTGTTCAAGAATGTTTTAAAAGGGGAGATATGCCGACAAGTGCAAATAAAACATTTATTGTTTTAATTCCTAAAACATTTGAAGCTACAAATTTCAATCAATACAGACCAATCAGTCTTTGTAACTTTTATTACAAAGTAGTTTCAAAGATTGTGTTATTGAGAAAATAGTGTCCCTAAATCAGGGGCTTTTATTCATGGTCATTGGATCGTGGAGAATACGGTGGTGGCTCATGAGATTGTTCAGAAGATTAAGAAGAAGCATAAGGGGAAGAAAGGCTTACAATTGATGAAAATTGATTTGAAAGAAGCTCATGATAGGGTGGAATGGAGTTTTTTGAAGGCGGTCATGCACGCTTTCGGATTCAATCAAAAATTCAGAGATTTTATTCACAGCTGTATTGGGACAGTGGAGAGCTCAATCCTTTTAAATGGGAATGTCACAAGTACAATCAAACCAAGGAGAGGTTTAAGACAAGGTGATCCTCTTTCTCCCCTTCTGTTTATCCTAGGTGTTGCAACTCTCTCAAGGATTTTGGGGAAAGAAAAGGCTTTGGGAAATATACACGGAATTAAAATCTCACGTGAAGCTCTAGCAATTACACACTTAATGTATGCCGATGATTTAGTCGTGTGCTGCCGGGCGGGCAGCAACAATACAATGGCT
Organism: Ochetophila trinervis; assembly: GCA_003254975.1. Taxonomy (NCBI): domain Eukaryota; kingdom Viridiplantae; phylum Streptophyta; class Magnoliopsida; order Rosales; family Rhamnaceae; genus Ochetophila; species Ochetophila trinervis. The sequence continues at coordinate 9,045 of QANX01005109.1, read as the reverse complement.
TTTAAAAGATGTTTTCAAAAATCTTGTGATTGGGTGGGACAAGAGGCAAACATGGAGAAGTCAAGTATTCTCTTTTCCAAGAATACTCATTGAGATGATAAACGAAGAGTTCTTCAGATTACAGGTTTCAAGGAAATGGGACTATCAACAATATATCTTGGGAACTCACTTTTGATGGGAAAAGACACCTTAAAAGATTTCAATAAGCTTAAGGAAAGGTTTCACAAGCGACTTGAATGATGGAATTGATATCTTCTGTCTAAGAAGAGGAAGGCAACTTTAATAAGCTCAGTTGTTCAAGCTATTCCAACATACACAATGATGACTTTTCAGTTCCCAACAGGAGTTTGTAAAGATTTGGATAGCATGGTGAAGCGGTTTTGGTGGAATTCAAAAAAGAAAGAGGGTTGGTTTTTAGCTCTTAAAGCTTGAAAGGAAATTTGTACTCCTAAAAATCAAGGAGGGCTTCATTTCAAGAAATTTAAAGAGTTCACAATGCTTTAATAGCAAAACTTGCCTAGAAAATGGGGAGAATGGATGAGGGTTTTTAGGCCAAAATGTTGAGAGGGAAATACTTGAAAGGATAATCTTTTTTTTTTAGTATAAGCTGAAGCATGGGGATTTTATGGTTTGGCAAGGAATATGTAATGTTAGGAGGGAGATTAGAAAATGAGGTTGCTTTAAATTGGGGAATGGTTTTGGGATCAACCCATGGTTTGACCCTTGGATTCCAAATTTAAGAGATTCCATACCAATATGCTTACAAGGAGTTGATGTTTCAGGAATTCAAAAGGTGGCAGAGCTGAAAATGCAGGGAAGGAACCAGTGGAATATACACTTTTGGAGACAATCTTTGAAGAAGAATCAATGAATGAAATATGCAAGCCTAAATGGCTAGAGGTGGAGTGTGAGGATCTATTGTTGTGGAAAGGAAACAAAACAGGAACATTTTCGGTCAAAAGCTGTTATTTGTTAAATTTGGAAGAAAATCATGGAACTTTACCCCTTTTTGAGAAACTTTAGAAATCTGGTTTACATGAACACAGCAAAATTTTTATTTGGAGAGTTCTTGCCAATGTTATTCCTACTAAGCATTTAATGGCTAGTCATTTGAAAAGACGGGAAACAGATTGTGTTATTTGCAGAGCTGAAATGGAAAATCTGCATCATCTTCTTAAGTAATGCCAGGGGACCCGAGCCATTGCTTTTGAAAGCAAATGGGGATGTAGATTGGATCAATGGGAAGCATATTCAGTGCAGGAGCTGATATCAGTTTGTCTTCAACCCAGGGATACGGTTTGTATGAATGGTTAGGATAAAGATTTTATTACAATCTTTTTAAGTTCTTTGTAGTATTGCTGTTAGAATTTCAAAAATGCTTTTATTTTCTCTGGAGGAGAGAGTTTTAGAAAGATGGTTTCGGTTTTTGAAAATATAGTGGAAGATAATTGGAGGATGCAGCAGCAAGCTGTTTTGATTAAGGATCCTTCTCAAAGAAGTGAGAAGTGGTGTAAGCCACCTTCGGGTTGGCTTAACATAAATATTGATGCAGCTTTTAAAAAAGGGACTACTGGTATTGCTTTTGTTGTGACAAATGAGGAATGATACATCATTTTGATGAAATCCAAGACTAAGGAGTGTGAAAATGCTTCAGAAGCTGAGGTTTTTGCTTTGCTGTGGGCTTCAAAGGAGGTTGTTACTAAGGGGTGGTAGGCAGTGGAATGCTCTATGTATGCTGTGAATGTTGTCAAAGAGATGATGGCTTGCGATGAAGCTGAAGGGTGGCACACTAGACATGCCATTTTACAGATTCGGTCAAGGTTTTCTTATAACAATTGGAAAATTAGGTGGAATAGAAGTAATGCGGAACCCCAAGCTTAAAGAAACTGTAATCCCAACACACAATATGATACGGAACAAACCCTAGGTAAAAACCCGCCCTATAGCACCTCTAGATAACAATTGTATCTAGCAACACTAATTAGAAGGCAAAGAATGAAATTGAAATTCGCCACAAAGTAAATACCTTTGATAAGAAGATCAATTCCCAATGCAACAAGTAGAAGAATAATTATCCTCACTTGGAACACACAAGTCTTGTTGAAAACAAGAGTAGATTCTCAATAATCAATAATCAAAGTTTTTTTTTTTTACAAGCTAGTAACCTCCCTTTTATATAGAGATTAGGGTTAGGTAAAGAATCAATCTAGACCATAAAATAATTAGGAAAGTAATCCTAAGGCTTAAAACTAACCTTAAATAAATATAATCCAAAAATAGAAATAATTACAAAACTACCATTATAATCCGGAAATGCAATAATTACGAAACTACCATTATAATCTGAAAATAGCTAAATTACGAAATTGCCATTGTAATCAGAAAATAGCTAAAATTACGTCTTTTCGTCTTTGCAACTCCCGAGTAGCATTACCACATTCATTCCTTGCTTGGACATCATGCTTAAATCATCATTATGCCTCATAAAAGTGTTTGGATCATGTGGATACTTGAATCGATCTTCATCAATTATTCTCTTCACAAGTCCAAGCATTCCCGCTTTGATCTTCTTAGCTCTAGAACGCATCACTGGTCCACTTGGCAGCACAATGTCTTCACCACGAACATCCATGCTAGAAGAGCGCTCGATGCCCAAATCATTCCCTCATTCCTCAAAAAGATTCGTCTTCGAATCTGCATCCATGTCAAAAAGAGAAAGATCAGCAACATTGAGTGATGCAGACACATTATACTCACCTGTAAGATCAATCTTGTATGCATTGTCATTGATCCTCTCGAGAACTTGAAAAGGTCCATCGCCTCTAGCATCCAACTTAGACTTCCTTTGGCTAGGAAACCTTTCCTTCCTCATGTGTATCCAAACCCAATCTCCTGGTTCAAATATCACTTGCTTTTGCCCCTTATTTGCTCTTTGAGCGGTTAGACGGTTACGCTTCTCAATTTGCAACCTCGCCTTCTCATGTATAGTTTTAACCAAGTCTGCCTTTTTATGTCCATCTAGGCTAGCAATTTCACTCAAAGGTAAAGGCATCAAATCCAACACAATTAAAGGATTAAAACCATACACAATCTCAAATGGTGAAAAACCTGTAGAAGAATGAATAGTTCTATTATATGCAAATTCAACAAAAGGTAAACAATCTTCCCAAGTTTTCAAATTCTTACCAACAATAGCACGAAGCAAAGTACCTAAAGTCCTATTAACTACCTCTGTTTGACCATCGGTTTGTGGATGACAAGTAGTAGAATACAACAATTTAGTACCCCAAAAGACTTTCCAAAAGTGACTCAAAAATTTCACATCCCTATCAGACACAATAGTTCTAGGCACTCCATTGAATCTTACAACCTCTCTAAAGAACAAGTCAGCAATATTTGTAGCATTATCAGTCTTATGACATGCAATAAAGTGCGCCATCTTAGAAAATCTATCAACAACCACAAATATGCTATCCCTACCCTTCCTAGTTCTAGGTAACCCAAGGACAAAATCTATGGATATATCAACCCAAGGCTCATTAGGAATAGGCAAATGTGTATATAACCCATGTGGCATAGACATAGACTTGGCATGTCTACATGCAATACATTGAGAACAAATTCTTTGAAAATCCCTTTTCATATGTGGCCAATAAAAGTGTTTAACTAAAACATCTAAAGTCTTATGCTCACCAAAATGACCCATTAAACCACCACTATGTGATTCTCTAACAAGCAATTCTCTAATAGAGCAATTAGGCACTCAAATTTTTGAACCACGAAACAGAAAACCATCATGTCTATAGAATTTATTAAATGCACCTTGTTCACATGCAACATAAATATCCTTAAAATCAGAATCACTTGCATACGTGTCTTTCATTTGCTCAAAACCTAACAACTTAGAAGTTAATGTAGTTATGAGAACATACCTTCAAGATAATGCATCAGCTACTACATTATCCTTACCTTGCTTGTAGCATATCACATATGGAAAAGTCTCTATGAACTCAACCCACTTTGCATGCCTCTTGTTGAGCTTTTCTTGTCCTTTGATGTGTTTGAGAGACTCATGATTGGTATGAATCACGAACTCTTTTGGAAGCAAGTAATGTTGCCACACCTCCAAGGCACGAAACAAAGCATACAACTCCTTGTCATACGTCGAGTACTTGAGTTGAGCTCCATTTAGCTTCTCACTAAAGTATGCAATGGGACACTTCTCCTGCATCAAAACAGCACCTATACCAATCCCAGAAGCATCACATTCAACCTCAAATATCTTATCAAAAATAGGTAGAATAAGAATATAAGCATAACATAACTTATCTTTTAAAGTTTGAAATGCATGTTCGTGTTCCTTACCCCATTTAAAACCTACCTCCTTTTTGACAATCTCATTCAAAGGAGCAGCTATAGTAGAGAAGTCATTCACAAACCTTCTATAAAAGCCAGCTAAACCATGAAAACTTCTTACCTCAGACACATTCTTAGGTGTAGGCCATTCCTTGATAGCCTTGATCTTTTCTTCATCAACTTCAACACCCTGTGAACTCACAACAAAACCAAGAAAAACAAGCCTATCTATACAAAATGTGCACTTTTTAAGGATAGCATATAATTTCTCTTTTCTAAGCACATCTAGCACTTGTCTAACATGCATGACATGGTCATCTAAACTTTTGCTATATATCAAAATATCATCAAAATAGACAACTACAAACGTCCTTAATAATTCCCTTAAAACATGGTTCATTAATCGCATAAATGTACTAGGAGCATTAGTTAACCCAAAAGGCATAACCATCCATTCATATAAACCATATTTTGTTTTAAAAGCAGTTTTCCACTCATCCCCAAGCTTCATCCTAATTTGATGGTATCCACTTTTTAAATTTATCTTAGTAAATAATCAAGCACCATGCAATTCATCAAACATATCATCTAACCTAGGAAGGGGATAACGATATTTTACCGTTATTTTATTCACTGCTCGGCAATCAATACACATCCTCCATGTGTCATCTTTCTTGGGTACCAGTAAGACTGGTACAGCACAAGGACTCATGCTCTCCCTAACATGACCCTTTGCTAGCAACTCTTCCACTTGCCTTTGTAACTCCTTCGTTTCCTCGGGATTACTACGATAGGCTGGTCGGTTTAGAATGCTTGCTCCAGGCACAAAATCTATTTGATGCTCAATACCTCTTAATGGCGACAATCCAGTCAGCATCTCTTGAGGGAAAACATCATCAAAATCCTGCAATAAAAAGACAAAAACACTAGGAAAATCGGGGTTAAGGTTAGTTTCACAAAGCAAAACCTCTCGAAACCTCACCAACAATATTGCTTTGTTGCCTAAGAATGCACTCTTGATTTCTCTCTTTTTTGCATAAAAACTTTTTTTATTTTCACTCTTCTCACTTTTCTCTCTTGCACTTTCCTCTTTATTACTAGTGCAATCACTCACCATTGGGCCTTTATTTTTATTCTTTTCACTCTTGGCTTCTTTACACTCAATTCTTTTATTTGCCTCACTTCCCAAATCCCCATGGGAAACTTTGGATAGTTTCAATTGTTCAAGATACACTTCTTTTGGAGATAAGGGTGCAAGTGTGACTTTCTTTCCATTGTGCTCAAAAGAATACATATTCTTAAAACCTTCACGGATAGTCCTCCTATCGGATTGCCATGGTCTACCCAACAAAATATGCCCCGCTTGCATAGGTACTACATCACACAAAACCTCATCACTATACTTTCCAATAGAAAAGACAACTTTCACTCTCTTATTTACCTTTATCTCCCCACTATCATTCAACCATTGTAACCTATAAGGTTTATGGTGTTTTTCAAATAATAGTCCCAACTTCTCAACCAAAGTAGTACTAGCAACATTAGCACAACTACCCCCATCAATGATTAAACTACATGTGTACCACCCACAAAACATTTAGTGTGAAAAATATTCTCCCTTTGTTCTAGTCCATTTTCTTTCACCTTCAAATTTAAAACCCTCCTAATTACTAGGGACTCTCCAACCACGGGATACTCTATATCCTCCTCCTCACTAGAATCATACTTTATTGGTGGTCTTTCCTCATCGGACTCAGACTCCAACATTACTTCATTACCTCTCATCAACATAGTTTTCCTATTTGGACATTCGAAAGCAATATGCCCAAACCTTTGACATTTAAAACATTTTATTTCCCTATGTCTAAAAGTACTAGAAGTGTTAGGATTAGGAGTACCTCTTGTTGGGTTGGCACTCTTATCCTTGAACTTGGATGCATCTCCAATTTTCTCTTTGGTCTCCAAGTTCTTCTCTCTTTTCTTGTCGTCATACTTGTTCCACTTTGAGTTGGAACCCCACTTCAAATTGGAGCTTAAAAACCTTTTTGATGACCCTTCACTTCTCAATTGCTTTTCCTCTTTGATAGCCATGTTGACCATTTCTTTCATTTCTACATATGGATGTAGATCAACCACCTTGGCAATATCTTTGTTCATCCCACTTAGAATCTTGCCATTGTAGCTTCTCTATCATCTTCAATGTTGGCCCTTATCATAATCATCTCCATCTCTTTGTAATACTCCTCTACGGACCTAGACCCTTGTATGAGTCTCGGTAACTTTTGATAAAGCTCTCTATAGTAATAGGATGGTACAAACCTCTTTCTCATAATTCTCTTCATCTCATCCCAAGTTGAGACCGGATCTTTTCTATATCTTCTCTTTGACTGTATAAGTTGCTCCCACCAAACTAGAGCATAGTCGGTGAACTCTACTGTAGCTAGTTTAACCTTCTTCTCCTCAGAGTAATTGTGACAATCAAATATTAACTCTACTTTTTTTTTTCCATTCCAAGTATGCATCGGCATCACTTCTTCCCTTGAATGACGGAATGTGCATCTTAATCAAACTTAGGTTGTCATCCCTTCCTCCTCTTGGCTCCTCTCTCCTAGGTCTTCTTCTTACAGTTTGGATTTCATACTCGTCCTCATCGGAAACAATTACTTCTTGTCTCCTGGGTCGTGTTCCTTCCCTTCTAGTAATATTGGACATGGCCATGGTCATCTCCCTCATTTGCTCCATCATCTCATCCATCCTAGATTTTAATGTTTCTTCCATCCTAGAAGTTAATCTCTCTTCTATTCTTCTATACTCACCTTCCAAAGATTGTCGTACGAGCTTTGGAACCAGTGTTACCACTTGCTCTTCTTCCGAAGTAGAAACTCCATTTCCATCTTTTTTAGACATTCTTACACACTCCCTTACGTGTTTAACTCAAAAATGGTAAACCCTCGTGTTTCACTCAAATTTGGCTTTTACCCTTCTATATGCTCGCCACTCAAGCCTTTTACCACTCAAGTCTTGTTCACCAAATTGCACTTCAGAACCAATTATCTTAAACAAAAATATAAAACTAAATAGCAAATTTCAAAATTAAAACCTAACAATAAAAGCAAGTTCAATTCTAGAGCAAAATTGGCACAAAAGAAAAGGACAAAAGAGTAATGAAACAAATAATAATTACTCTATGAAATCAACACAATGAGAATAGGAAAGTATGAAAATAAGAAACTATGAGAATTGGAAACAAAAAAGTTTAGAATAGGAAAGTAAGAAAATAAAAAAACTATGAGAATAAGAAACAAATAAATTAGGAAAGTAGAAAATATGGAATAATAAAAAAACAAATCAGAAATCAATTAGGAATAAGTAACTTTCCTAATATTCAAGCAACCAATCTTAATATTCCAACTTTCAATTTTTTTTTTTTTGCTATGATTTTTTTCTCTTTTTTTTTTTTGGTAAGATTTTTTTTTTTACGATTTTTTTTTTGGTACTAAAACACCAAGAACAATGAAGAACACGAAGAACTGAAGAACAAATGAAAAAAAAATGCAGAAACAACAAGCTAATCAAAGACTTTAAAAAGATAAAACAAAGAACAAGATAAATAGGAATTTATCTTGGCCTTGCTCTGATACCAAATGATGCGGAACCCCAAGCTTAAAGAAACTGTAATCCCAACACACAATATGATACGGAACAAACCCTAGGTAAAAACCCGCCCTATAACACCTCTAGATAACAATTGTATATAACAACACTAATTAGAAGGTAAAGAATGAAATTGAAATTCGCCACAAAGTAAATACCTTTGATAAGAAGATCAATTCCCAATGCAACAAGTAGAAGAATAACTATCCTCACTTGGAACACACAAGTTTTGTTGAAATCAATAGTAGATTCTCAATAATCAATAATCAAAGTTTTTTTTTTTTTTTTACAAGCTAGTAACCTCCCCTTTATGTAGAGATTAGGGTTAGGTTAAGAATCAATCTAGACCATAAAATAATTAGGAAAGTAATCCTAAGGCTTAAAACTAACCCTAAATAAATATAATCCGAAAATAGAAATAATTACAAAACTGCCATTATAATCCGGAAATGCAATAATTATGAAACTGCCATTATAATCCGAAAATAGCTAAATTACGAAATTGCCATTGTAATCCGAAAATATCTAAAATTACGTTGTTTCGTCTTTGCAACTCCCAAACAGCATTACCACATTCATTCCTTACTTGGACATCATGCTTAAATCATCATTATCCCTTATAAAAGTGTTTGGATCATGTGGATACTTGAATCGATTTTCATCAATTATTCTCTTCACAAGTTCAAGCATTCCCGCTTTGATCTTCTTAGCTCGAGAACGCGTCACTGGTCCACTTGGCAGCACAATGTCTTCACCACGAACATCCATGCTAGAAGAGCGCTCGATGCCCACATCAAGTAGAACCACTAATAACTTAGCTATCTGTGCTGCTAAGTTAACTCTTGAGAAAAAAGCTGATCTTTTTTTTAGAATGTTGATCCTCCCTATATTGCTTTTTTTGCTGTTATTCCATGTGCGTATATGGCTGAAGATAAGTTTTTATAAGCCCCTTGGGGTTCTTTTGTGCTCTAATGCAAAGGTTTATTTATCAAATATATATATATACAGAAAAGCTAAGAAACCCGAATTCGGGTT
>QANX01005108.1:87104-151030 GCA_003254975.1 Ochetophila trinervis | reverse complement strand
TAAAATAAAAATATATCCAGTGTTGTATGGCATTGTTCAACATCATATGATACATGACCTTTGTGGAGCTTAAAATAAGAATTCTTCTTGCATGGTTGATGGGAAATATTGAAGACTTTATCCAAAGAAGTTTGTTAATATCATTATCATTGACAATAATGGCTATCCAGTATATAAAAGAAGAGATTTTGGAAATCTTGTTGAGAAGAATGACATTAAGTTGGATAACAGATTTATAGTTTCGTACAATCCAACTCTTTTACTGAAGTATTATTTACACAGTAATGTGTAATGATATAACCAAACACGGTTTATCAAGTATCTGTTTAAATACATTAAAAAAGAACATGTTAGAGTCACAAGCATATTTTATAACTCAAATAATGATAGAGTTTATGATGAAATCCAAATGCAGTACAATTGTAGGTAGGGGTGGGCAAAACCAAACCGAACCAAATCGCTGCTTTTTGTTCGGTTTGTAGAAAGTAAACGGTTTAATTATGTTTGTTATGTAAAAAAACCGTAACTAACAGTTTGATTTGCAGTTTGGATGATTTTTAGACTGAACCACCCAGACGCCTACTAATATATAATATATATTTAATATGTTTTAATACTAATGATAAATATTTTTTTATGTTTGAGATGTGTTATGCAATTTTTAGTTTGAATTGTAATATTTAGATCAATAATTGAATTGATATTTCATTAAAAACCATGTTATTTAACTTTTAGTTGGTTTGTAATTTCTGATACAAATAAAAGTGCAAAGAGAAATGGGCTGCAAGCCTGCAACAATAACAAATGAGCCGATGCCCAAACTGTTTAACCGAACCAAATTAAACCGCCAAATACGGTTTGGTTTGAATTTTTATTAAAAAACTGCTCAAACTATACTGCGTCCACCCCTAATTATAGGTAGGTATGTATCTGTTTGTGAAGATTTTTTGGCTTCTTTTTTTGTCTCTCCTCTACCCATTTCAAAATTAAAAAAACAAAAACTTCTGTTAATTCTCATATATTAGTTATTTATATTTCTTCTTTTTAAGTTATAAAAAAAGAAAAGGAAAAAAACAAAGAAGAACAAAAAGCTAAAACTCTATAGTGATTTTTTTTTTAATTGAAAAAATGGGTAGCTTATGCAAATAAATTAGACTAAAACACAGTTTTCTGAGTGCACGTAATTTTTTGTGTGTGAATATGAGTGTATATAAATTTTTAACTACAGCTTATAGTCAATTACTAAAAAAAAAAGAATTGCAATATTTTCTTAGTTTATATTTTTAATTGTTAAAAGATAATCAAATATAATGGTTTTTTTGGTATTAATAAATCAAATAAAATCGTTTATTTTTTTTGGTGAATAAAATCAAATAGAATGGTTGATTTTTTTTTGGTGAATAAAATCAAATAGAATAGTTGTAATATTCAAGTATAAACATAATATTGTGGCACTTATTCATTTTATATCCAGATAATAAATATATTTTTGGTGAGATCTGAATGTACTTTGACTGTAAATATGTATCAACTTGTGAGACTGTTTGGAGAATTTTTAGTTTTGATATTAATCACAGAGAGCTATTTGTAGAATAATTATCATTTCACTTCCGTGATAAACAATTAATACTTTTCAAAGATGATGATTAATTAGATTTTGAAACATTATTTTTGTTTTTGTTTTAATAGTTGTTTTCTATTTCTATTGATGCGTATGTTGTTTGGTATAATATTCAAAATCATTGTTTTGTGCCTTTCAAGTAGAATGGTATACAAAAAGTGTCTCATACAAAATGAATTAATAAATTTTAAGAGAACTATATTACTGTTTTCTCTGCTTTCCATTTATTAGTCTATCTTATAATATTTTTTTTGTTGTTGTTGAAATATGATAAAAAATTCAACTTAACAATGTTATTGGTTAAGTTCAAATTTAAAAAAAATATATATATATTTTTAAAAAGATTTTGAAAGTTTTTCACATTTTACATTTAAAAAAAAATTAATTAAATAAAATTGACTTTTCAATTTCTTTCAAAATTTCATATTAATAATTACATTTTTAATAATTTAAAAATACTTTTAATAATAAAGCTTTCTCTGCATCGCACGGACACCATTTAGTTTATATTGTATCACTAGTACAATAACATATATAGTTTGCCCTAAAGGAGAAAAATAAAAAGAGGTTTGAAATATCAATTTTTTTTTTTCTCAGAACTGGCTCAACCTGAAATCTATATAAGGTTGCACATATCCGAACTAGTCTAGTCGGGTCCTTTTGAACCTTGACTCAGACGGATGATATTATTGTCATTGCCACCATACAGGGCCTTATATGCATAAGCAAAATTTCATAATGAATTCGGATGTTGTCTTCATTATTGGAGGAGTTCAATTTCAAGTTAATCTCAAAGACCTTTCCTAGTTTCCAGACCATATAGTAGATTTGACAACATGCCGTGGCGCATCATATTTATGTTGTATTAAATTATTTTTGCGTTAAATTTATTCATTCAAATTTGAATTGTTAAATTTTTATGTTAAAATATGCAAATTTAATATGTCATGTTAAACCAAATTTCATATATATGTTATGCTGTATCTTGTTCGTGCTAGTTTTATTCATCAAAGCTCGATCCATTAAATTTTCGCATTAAAATAGACAAATTTAAACTTTCAAAAATTCGTTAAGATTCATGTAATGTTGAGCTTTACTAAGTCTACCATATAGAGAATAGAATCAATTAATATTCCTGTTACAAGCAAATGTCAGAGTAACGCAAACTGTGCTAGCTTGCAGCTTCAAACAAAGAAAGTCTAAATACCTCATAACAAATGGAATGCTTGGATAACAATACCGCAGCCCGCTGGTTTCGCCACTTTTTCTTTGGACAATGATTTTAAATTTAAATTTTAATATTCCGATTCAATTATGTTATTGTTTTGTATGAATAAGATCGCCTGTTAATGGACGAGTATACACATGGAAAAGAGAATTTGAAACTTTTTGTGTCAGCTAACAGCAATTTAGATAGTTATGGCATGGCATGGATTACTTCTTGGCTCTCAAACAGTTTAACAGAATTGTATCTCAAATTTCAGCAAGTCTTTTTCTTTTTTCATTCAAAACTGGCCTCTTCATCATTCTTGTCATTTTAGAATCTCTTGCATATTTTTACCAACACATACACAAGAAGGAAATATTGTTATTCTTGCTCAAGAAGTTCTTGGATAAACAATAATGTTCTCTTTGAGTTTCATTTGTTGGGTTTCTTGAGATTACAAACACAAATAATATATATATATATATATATATATATAATTGGGATAGCTTTATCAATTGAAAAGAGAAAATCAAACAGGAATGAAAAAAAAAAAGAAAAAAAAAAAACACTTACTAAAATAACGTACAGCACTTATAAGAAAACCAATATGCAACACGTTATGAGATTAAACTAGGAATGGCGTATCATATGGCATTCTACTACACACTCATAATGACATTCTACTAGATGGCAAGGAAATGTAAGTTTCTGCAGCGCTTTATCTTGCATAGCTCAAGACAAACACTGAATCTAAGCAGACAAATAATTCTATCAACCGAAGGAGAAGGAACAAGGGAAGATGAGGTAAACGAGTGCCTGAAGGAGAAGAAAAAGAAGTGAGGATTACTGTTTCAATTAATTGTAGCCACTACAAATGCTATAAACATCATCATTCCCAGAACTGTTACTATGACTCTTCCCCTTTTGCCCATTTCCTCCATACTCTCTTTCTACCTCTATTGCAACCTTATTTTCTATTGAAAGTTAATATATATATATATATATATATCTTTTTATCATTTATTATTGATGCCTCTTCATTCATGGTCAAGAGTTATCATGCATAATAGCTTTTTGACTAAGTAATTACCTCCACATTTCAGTAATTAGGTATTGATCCTAACTTTTGGTAAATAAATATATACTTTTACCATTCTCCTTTTACTATATTTTCTTCACATAAAGGCGTGTCAATCTCATTATAATGTCACCTCAAACTTGTAATAAAATTCCACTGTGTTCCCTTTAAGACATTGGAAAAGGCATTCAGTGCCAAGCTAGTTACTAGATTCTGGATGGAGAGCTACTACAAGATGACTCTTTATGATCGCTTCTTCATAGGCTTCACCACAATTGTTTCTAAACTATCTGTCCTCTCTCTCGTCCAGCTGGTGCTATATTTCTTAAGATTATAAGATTCTCTCTCTCTCAAACTTCCTGTCAGTGCTTTCTCCCTTTCTTGTCTCGTAAATTCTTTGTTTTCCACAAACGAAAAAGCAACCTAACTCAAATCTTAAGAATTTTCACCAGTTAAGTATTTGATCACTGTTACACCTATTGCATCTTTACAACAACATACAGTGTTGAATTTCCTCATCCTGGTTAATTAGTTGAGTAATCGTTGAGTGGAAAATACAGTATTTCTATAGGACAACTCACATGTCAATTACACAAAGGTAGAACACATGTCAATTGAATCTAGAATTTCTAGAAATTTTCCTCAGAGTTGTTATTCTAGGGTTGAGGGAGTTGAGAGTTTGTATTAAGTTTTCATGACCATTACTGGCATGACAGTTCAACTTCACCAGATAAAAACGCTCTGTGCTAGTTCCAACATTCCAAAGGTGCCTCTACCATTCTTCATTCATGAAGTAACTTAATATCATATTCTGCCTAACTGAAATTCCATAAGGTCAACATTCCTGTTCTCTATAGCCTAAAAAATTAATGTCAACTTCTGTTCTTCCCCAAATTCTAGAGAGCCATCCACTCATTTAGCTATTTTTAGTCTAAATGTAATGCATGAATCATATTCCTTAAATACCAAAACATCCTTCAAAAAAATTAGGAACTATGAAATGATCACATTTTTGACATTTCAAAAATATGCAACCAATTACTCATTCTTGTCATTAAAAACTATTACTCTTAAGTGGTATTCCACTTGCTCCAATATGAATACTCTTTAGATTTTATGAATCCTCCAGAGGATTTTGCTACCAAAGACCATATAAGAGGGATAGACTAACCATATAAGAGGGATAGACCATGTTTAACCTTCAGAAAGGAAAAGCAAGAAAATAATCTAAAATGTTTAACTTTCAGAAAAGAAAAGCAAGAAAATGATCTAAATTCTAAGGTCTAGAATCTGGAGCAAAACACAATCATAATTCAAAGAGGGGAGTATTGGAAAAATCACTTGGTTCAAAAGCTTCACACATCTTCCCAACATCTCGGAAAGTATTAGCCCATATTCCAAAAAAACAGTTACCTTTGTCATCTCTTCATTTAAATTTTTGGTTCAAGTTTTATATGAACTTTTATCTCTTCAATGTTCATTACAACATCGGCAAGCAATAAGTACACAACTCTTTGAGAAGTTTTCTTCACTATTAACTAACTGTGATACCATTGCAAAGAAAGGCAGTATAAGGGAAAGCATAAAAATTTGGAATAGAAAAGGATAAAATTACTAGGCTCCACATGCAAATGATTAAACTGCTTAATGAATAGTACTGCTTTCGCAGTTGCCATAATGACATACAATGACAAAAACTCAATGAGAGAATTATAGGAAACCAAAATCAACAATTAACTGCCTAAATTGAATGAAAAGATATACATAAAGGTCATCACAGAAACAGCCAGGCATACAAGAAATTTGTAACCAAGAAATAAAAATGCAATAACGCTTATATAGAAAAATCTCATAAGAAATGTCAAAATTTATATACTCTCGCTGAATTTCAAGCTATCGTAGTATTACTATTACACCCACCATAATTGAACCCAAAACCAAAAAAGAAAATTAAAATTAAATCTAAAACACAATATTAGCAATTGCTTTGCTTACTTTTAAGTACGAATCCAGTCCAATTATCAACCAGCCAAACCTAGAAACTTGCATCTTCCAAATCAATACATTCCTCTACTGCTACTGAGAATGGACCCCAGAGTACCCAACACAGCGAACGCCAAGAGCGGGCTGACATCCAAGGTGTCGAAAATCGGCGGAATTATATTGCGGAAGAGGTTCAGATAAGGATCGCAGAGGTCTCGAATCGCCGACAGGGGCTGGCGATCCCATGGAATGTTGGGGAACCAACTGAGCAAAACCCTAACCATCAAAACCCCACTGTAAATGTCGAGCCACTTGGCGAGCCCAGCCGCCACCACCGTTAGCGGCGTGTTCAGGTAGCCGCTGGGTCGGTCCCGAAGAGCCGCGAAGAACAATGGACCAGCCGAGCTCCAAACAGCGGGTCTCATAATTGGAGACAGAGAATTGAAAATGGTGTTGGGGAGTTTGCCAACGACCAATAGGGCCAGAGAGAGGATGGTCGTGACGGTCCGAGTGGAGCTGGTGAGAGGGGACTGAGCCGTGGGGGTGGAAGACGCTGAGACGGTGAAGACGACCCTAGGGTTTCTGAGTTTGAGGTTTGGGCGGAGATTGAAGGAGGTTTTGAGCCTGAGAGGGAGGTTGGGACTGTGAGAATATGAGAGGGAGTGAGAGTGAAGGAAAAATGGTTTGGTGGGGTTAGGGTTTGTGAGGAGAAGAGCTTGGGACGCCATTGGTGATAACGAGGTCAACGCCATTTTCGGTTTTGCAGAGAAGACCACCCACCCAGTCCTGACGAACGTAGAGAACGAAAATCGACGAAAGCTAAATTGGATAATGATTTCGGAAAAATACAAAATAAAGTATTTTGTAGAAATATATATATATATATATATATTCACCAAAATATATATATACATATATATGTATATTAACAATCTCAGTAATAATTTATCATATAATATCAAATTAATTCACTTATAAAAATATATATATTAGAGATTTTATCTTCTATTTATTTTAAATTTTATAAATGATGATAAATTGATAATGCAACAACCTTTTCTATGCAAATTAATGAATTTCAACTTAAGAATTTAAAAACAATTTTTAANAAAAAAAATAAAATTTTTTTTTTAAAAAAAAAAAAAAAAAAAAGAGTATAGAGTTTAATGCATTGAAAAAAAAAAAGTGGATGAAAGTATTCTCTCTTTAAAATAATTAAAATATATATATTTTTTGAAAAATAAAAACCACAAATTTTCAATTACAAAAAATAAAGAGAATCTGTTTTTAAATTAGAATATCTACTGTCCCAAGATTTTTTTTTTGTCTGTCTAAAAAAGATTACAAACTAAAATATTAATTAACTTAAATAAAGGAAAAAAAACCTAAAATATTAATTAATTTTCTTTTTTGTTCATTTTAAAACTTGTCCGTCCTTCCTAAACGAAACGAGAAAATACACATTGCAAACAGCATAGGCCATAGGGTTTATGAAGCACTTCTCTGTCGTTTCCGCGCGTACTCTCTGAAGAGAATCATCATCTCTCTCTGCGAGTGTTTCAACCTCTTCAAGGTCGGTAATTCTTTTTCCTACATTCTTTTCCTTGCTTCGAAATTGGAAGTGATATTTGTTTCTTTAACGTTCTGTTTGGTTGCTGAGAATACGGAGAAGAAAACATAGAATAAACCATTTACTGAGTTTGGTTGCATATATTCGGAAATCCTGGTTAGATTTTTTTTTTTCCTTTCTTTCTTTCCCGAATTTATTTGACTGGGTTAATGAATAAAAATAGGATTTTATTTATATATTTATTTATTTTTGGTGATAGATGAGGGCTGGACATATTAGGGTTTAGTTGCTGATAAACTTAGTGGAAATCAGTTCAGTTAGGAGTTTTATTTACAGATTAAATTGTACAAATTTTTTTTTTTCTTCTCTTCTTCTTTTTTCTTGTGGCATTTTCTATGTATTTAAATGGGTTTCTAGAATTTTATTGGCGTGGTTAAATTTGTTTTTGAAGCCACATGACAATGGACATTCATTTTCATCTATTTAGGTCCTGTGATTTTGAGGAATCTGTTAAATTCTTTAGATTTCTAAGCTCTGAGTAAGATAAATAATGTCTGGAAGAAATCGTGGACCGCCTCTTCCAATGAAAGGAGCTCCCCGCTCTGGGAGACCTCCTGCAGTTCACGAACCACCCTTCGTGAGAGGACTTGGCCCAATGCCCTATCCAGCATTACTTGAGGATATGAGAGAAACCCAGTTTGGTATGGGTCCTAGAAACCTCCCTCCTCACCCTGCAATTATTGAGGAGCGTCTGGCAGCCCAGCATCAAGAAATTCAAGGCCTTCTTGTTGATAACCAGAGGTTAGCTGCGACTCATGTTGCACTTAAGCAGGAGCTGGAAGCTAACCAGCATGAGTTGCAAAGAATGGCTCAATTTGCAGATTCGCTGCGAATGGAGAAAGATGTTCAAACAAGAGATTTGTACGAGAAGTCTGTACGATTGGAAATGGATCTTCGTGGAGTGGAGGTTATGCGGGCTGAGCTTCGTCAAGCTCATGCTGATATCAAGGAGCTCACTGGTGTAAGGCAGGAGCTTACAGGCAAGGCACAAGCAATGACCCAAGATTTGGCTAGAGTTACTGCAGATTTGCACCAGGCTCCAGCTATAAGAGCAGAAATTGAAACTATGAAACAAGAACTACAACGTGCTAGGTACTTCATAATTTATTTTTTAAAATTTTGTTTTTGCTTGATATTAGGTTTTTGTTCCAACTGGTTTGGATGATTTTGATAATACTGTTAACTTATATTGCCTAGAGCTGCCATTGAGTATGAAAAAAAGGGATACGCAGAGAATTATGAGCATGGTCAGGTGATGGAGAAGAAATTGATCTCAATGGCTAGGGAATTGGAGAAACTGCGTGCCGAAATGGCTAATGCTGAGAAGAGAGCTCGTGCTGCTGCTGCTGTTGGGAATCGAGGTATGCAGTCTCTTTCAGCTTTAAATAGTTGTTAACTGATTTGAATTGGAAGTTTTCTTTTATTGAATTGTTTTCAATCTATGTTATTTTGTCGAACATGCCATATCAAGTAGCAAAGATAAATATGAAAAACAAATATACCATAGGAGAGATTTTTGTTACTGGGCAATTCAAAGTCGAGCTTTATTGTTTTGGGAAAATTTTCATTGCCTTCTGTTTGCATCGATTCGCTGCAAGGGAAACTCAAGAGAATGTTCTGCATTTGTATTTTATCCTTCCCTTCCTTCTAATGGGCTTTTGGTTTACAGTTCTGTTTTCCGTGAGATTTGCCTTGTATATACATCTGAGCTTCTTAACTTAAATCTTTCAATTCATTTATTTTTTTTCCATGTGTTTGATGATTAGATACTGTCTCAAATCATGTTTCAAATTGGAGTAGCAACATCAAAAACCAGCTTGAATCATCCTAAAAATGAAAAGAAACAGTTTAGTTATTTGATTTCTATTTGATGAACAAAAGGGGGTGGAAAAAGTTGAATGCTATTCACTGAATTACATCATAATGTTTGCAAAGGGCCATTCAAAAATTGCTGGTTCAACTGATTGTCCTTTCTGTAATTTGATTTATCTTTCTTATTGTTGCAACTTGCATGTTGAGAGAACAAGAGTTTTATGAATCAGCTCACTCCAGTTTGGGCTCTGGTTATAATGTATTGATCTTAAATGAATCTGTGATTATTTTTTATTCAATTTTACATAATCGCATAGGTGCCTTTGGCAATGTTGCTGATAACTGTATGGATGCAGGGTACAATGTGAATTATGGCAACCCTGAAGCAGGATATGCAGGAAACCATTATCCTGCTAGCTATAGCCTGAATCCCGTAAGTGTTGCTATTTTATGTGAATTCTTAAAGATCGTGGTTGGATAAGGTTGTGTAGGTGCGTGGATCTGTTAATGTTTATCTTTTCTCTTTCAATTTCAGGTACAAAGTGGTGCTGAAAGTTTTCCTCCATATGGAGCTGGACCTGGTTCCTGGGGTGCATATGACATGCAACGAGCTCAAGGGCACAGATAAAAAGTGATCTTATTATCTGTGATTTCTATCGGGTATCTTGGGCTGCAACTTTTTAGATATTAGCTCTGTGTTTAAGTGTTATTTCATAAGTCATAATAGACATTTTGGGAGATATGTCATCTATTTGGGTTTTCAAACTGTACTTTACGTTTTCGCAAATCATATAACTTGATGGTGCAATGTGATATTAGTATTTTTACTGTCTTTTCATCATATAATTGCAGTAATTCTTCTATCTAAATGCTCTTCTGGTCTTGTATTTTTGAAGTTTGCCCTTACGCTTCTATATGAAGAGAGATGATCTTGTTTCTTCCAACTTTTTCTCTTTATATAAGATGTCAAATTTGTGAATTCGCTTTCCATGCTGAAGTTCATGGATTTTGGAGCAAATATATTGCTGGTGTTTTGACCATTCAAATCTGTGAAACATACAGTTGTGGTAATATATGTCAATTTAGTTTATTTTGTTAGGTTTCAACTGTTCCTAGTAGTTTATGTAAGCCACTGTTCCCAATATCATTATAGGATAGGAATTGATTCTTACATATATAGAATTATTATAGAAATTGGGGTTAGTATAATTTGAGCACTAGACAAATAAGGCCATGGCTCGGGAGATTTCCTTGTGCATTTGGGAGAATATTTTGCCTGTCATTGGACTGACTTTGGCAAGCAATCCTATCTTTCTTAGTTCTATATATATTTATAAGTCTCCTAGTTCTATCTAAACATGTAGTGATTTTTGCCGCCTAAGCTTATATTTCAACCTTGGACTCAGTAAGTGCTCTCTGAAATGTTACCTAGGTTGGATGAAGCTGCCGGCTTCTTATTCCTTTATAGTTTTTAGTGTTTGCTAAGGGCCTGTTTGATGCAATGAAAGATAAATAGCCCTTTGTCAAGATCACTCCCTTTTTATGTAGCCACGTTGGTTTTGACTCTACCTTTTGCTAAGGATGAAGGTTCATTACCTCACTTAGACTGCCAGTGAAGAAATGTCATAATGGATCCAAGTTGATTATTTGTCTGGAATTTCTTCAATACAATTGTAAATTCATGCCCTTCTATAAGAGTATAACATCTTTTCTTCTCTCTTCTATTTCATTGTTTTCTGTTTTTCTTTTTTTTTTTAGAGGAAAATAAAGTTCATCAGCAAGCAAAGGAATTAACTAAGGGAAACTTGTCTCTGCCGCCTATTTTAAGTTGTGAACAATCTATTTTTATTTTGGTATGTTGAAACCAAAAAAGGGGGAGGAATAGTATTTCTTAAAGGAATTTTTGGTGATATTGGGGCTGTTGATATCTGCTATAAAAGTCAGAAAATGAGGATGGGTCTTGAAATATCAGCAATAAAGTGTTGATATGTATCCAATTTCCTGGGCATGGTAGGATGGGAAATATTTCTTTTTTCTAATTATATTTTTGGGGTCTGAGAAGAGCGGGATGTTTGTTCTAAGTGAGTTATGTTGTGCAATTGAGGATTTTGGTTCTCTGAGGATTTCCCATCTTCTATTATTATTATGTACTGTTTGGTTTTCTATTATAAATAAAGTTTTGTTTTTTATTAAAAATGAAATTCTGCTATGTTGCTAATTGGGGAAGCTGTTCCATTGTTTCTGCTGCAAAAAGCACATCCTATCACCAAACCTTGCATTTCTATCAGGCTTGAAATATGAGTGTTTTTGTATCCTGATAGCCTTTGATAGGAAAAATCATCTACTTCAACTCCACTTACAGATCAATACTATATTTTCTATTCTTAGGGAAAATACCCACCTAGTGTAACAGTTGGTTTATTACCGATGTTCAAGTTTCACATTAATTCTTAGTCTATTCGTTTAGTTATTTTGTGTATGGCTTCTATCAGAGAGATCTTCCTCCCCCCTCTGACTGCTAGATTTCAGTCTATAATCATAACGTACAAGAGTTTCTCAGGCCATGTTTGTTGGCTTCAGTAAGCACTTTGGGACTAGTTAGACAATTTGTGAAACAACTGGGATAGATTGTTAGGAATACAGGCTTTAAATTATTGAGGAAACATCATACAGCCTTACACTTGTGAAACAACCATAATAGTTTGTATTGGGGAGAGTTGTTATCTTCAATGAATGGAATTCCATCCATGTATCATTTTCCTTTAGAAGAACAACTGCCACATTCTAAGACAAGCTTATAGTTGGGTTAAGGAAAAATAGTCCTTAATGGATGAAGTTGTATCCTTATGCCATATTCTTTGAAAGAACAGCAGTGAAGTACAAAGAAAGTTTGTTCTTTGCATGTGATATACTGTTAATTGGAAAGACATATCCAACAATGGAGCTGAAGGATGAGTTTCTTGGTCAAGTAAGTTATTTAATTTCTAAGTTATCACCCTTTGTTTTTTGGTTCTGATTTTTATGCCGTTTGTTCATTTTGTGCCCCTGTAATCACATTGTTGAATAATTTATTTGGTAAACAAGACTGATGATTTTGCCCATTCCCCTTCTTAGTAAGTAATAATGTAGGGAAGCTCTTTGCAGTCCTTGATTGAGGTAGTATGCTATTTGATTGCATAGCTCTGTCTTTTTTCTTTTCTTTCTTTTAAGAAAAGAAAAAAAGTTGGTATGTTTGAGCTATATTGATGATTGCATGCACTATACATCAATTAGGATTACAGGCCAAGATATGTGGAATTTTGTAAGGCTTTGTAAAAGGAAGCTTTGAAAGATTGGTGTTTCTGCTTCCTTATGTGTTGAATTTAATCGTTGGTTTAGTTTGATTTTGTTTTTGTGCTCAAGTGCTTGTCCTTTTAGTCAATAGTTAGAAGCAAGTAATGTCAGCTACGCATTGGAGACTATCAACCAATACGTGGAAAAGGTTGGACATTGTTATTAAATTGTAAAGTCTTTATGTAGAACTCTGGTTATGGGTGTTACTGAATGCGAATGCTTTACAGTCAGGAATTCAGGGTTGTGATAAATTGAAGAATTTCATACTGTAGAGCATGAGTACTATTATTGACTGCAACATTTGGAAGTATTTCTGTCTTTATTAAGTCCTTTAATTCTTTGAATTCTACTGTGGACAGAGTTTATACCAATGCATTCTATCACTGATCACCAGTTTACACCTGATGTTTAATAAATGCAGGATGTTTCCCATATCTTTTTGTTGTGTTCAAGAAGAGAATGCTAATTTAGAAGTGCATTTTTTTATGCTCATATTTTGGTCTTCATTTTATGCACAATTCTGAATGAAATGACTTGGAGTAGCTCTCTGATATAAACCTGTCAATTTTGGTTCTCATAATTTATTTGTGGTTTGTGCCTTAACTAGTAGTCTAGTACATCTAAATTTTATTTCTTCTTTATATAATTTGCTGTCATTCAAATCTGCTCAGCAGTCCAATGAGATGATCATTGTCCCTATAGAATTTTTTCTTTAGGATATATCTGGATTTTTATGCGGTTGTATGTTTATGACTATCTTTTTATTTACTAACAAGCTTTATTTTTGAGATGATTTTAAACGCTGTTGATAACTTGTTCTATGATTTCACTCTTGTATGCGGTAATGAATTTGAAATCATGGAGTTTAAGATGGGTGTTTAATTTTCATTTGATTGTTGTTGCTCACTGCTCATATGAGAAGGGTTTTCTTTTTCTGCTTTTGAGGAAATAAATACCCGTTTGTTATGCTCTTGTATTTTATATTCTTCCTTTCGCAAGTATTAAGAATTCTTTGCACCAGTATTTGACATCCTTCATTTATATATATATATATATTTTTCCTCGTGTAGATTTACAGGATCCTGGCCCTGCAAACCTTCTGCTTATGCTATCGTAAAATGCTTTTGAATGTCGGCTAATGAGGTATGTTTACATGTTAAATAGTTTTGTGTTATATTTTATTTTCTGCTGTTAGATTTTCTGTTGTGATGCTATATTGCTAATGCCATGCTTAAATAATATATTAAGAAATAAACATTGTTTTTTTCTTCTCTGGAAAACATTTTGTTTGTAAGTGATTTTTAGCTAGATACTCTACTCACTAATCCAATCTTTTTAATAATGATAGAGAAGTTTAAATATTATGCACAGATGTTTTATTCGAATGTCTGGTTCTTTGTTTTCCCTGCTGATTAGAATTGATCATTCATTTGTTAGCCTTAGCTGATTTTTGCTCAGTTCAAACATGGCTGGAATGGAATGAGCCCGTTCTAATGTTCCGATGAGATAAAAGTTCTAGGCGAGAGCATTCTGTACCCATTCTGTTCCTTCCTTTTTACTTTTTTTGTTTTTAATACTCTCTCTAGTTTCCCTCTATCTATTGGGTTAGAGATTAGGCCATTATCTGGGCAATGGCTAAAGATTAAGGATTCATTTATGGGGTTTACCAATGGTGTGGGTTAATAAAGATTCTTTATTTGTGAAGGGGCATGAAGGTTTGGAGTTGTACTGTGGTTGTATAGTGAATGTAAAGAACAGATTTAGGCAGCTATGGTTCTTTGAGACTGTATCCAAGAACCATGATCTAGACATGTTGGAGTCGGATGTTAACTTAGGGAGAGAAGGGGGGTTTAGTTGAAAATTACACGCATTTAAGGTTTGCTTGAAGTCCAGCTCACTGAAACTGTAGGAAATTGAAAGGGAGAGAGAAAGAAAAAAAATGATGTTACTTGGAATGATATGCCTTAGGCATGCAATTCTGAGTGGAATTATTGTCAAAACAATCGTCATAGAGAGAGCTTTATGGCTGTTGAAAATTTCTTAAGGCTATGTTTTGATTTGGGAAAAGGAAAAACAAAGTTGCAGGAAAAATAAGAGGAGAAAAGCAACAAAGGAAAAAAAAAATTGAAAATTTTCCTATGTTTGGCTGCGGACAGAAAGATTGGAGGGAAAAAAATTTACATTTTCCTTTTATCAGAAAGAGTCAACACCATCAATGACACCCTTAGAAAATGCAAGTATTCATTACAAGTGAAAGTTTTTACAGCCTCAAAAAAAAAGAAATAATAATAAATAAATAAATAAAAGAAGGAAAGAAAGAACTAAGAAAGAAGAAGCAAGGTTTTGTAGCCTCTGTTTTACGTTGTGCCATGGCAATGGATAATTGAATAAAAGAAAAAGAACCAATCTAGTAAGATAATGTTGTGATGAGAAAAAGAAAAGAAAAGGATTTTATTTAAGAAGGATATTTAAGGCAGATAAAATTAGATTATGGATTTTTGAGAATATGAGATTTGTAAATCATCCATTGGAGGTGAAGCATCTTGATGGAAGAAATTTGCTCACTGGAGCTCTGACATCTGTTTTCTGAGAGGGGTGATGGCCGGTGGCAACATCGGCAGTGAATGAAAGCAAAGATTGAAGTGGGAGGAGTTGTTGGCTTGAAGAAGACCCGATAACTTTTCTGAAAGTGAAAATCCTAATTAGTTACTCAGAGATTTTTGCTTTTTTTTTTTTTTTTTTTTTTTTTTTTTTTTTTTTTTTTTTTTTTTTTTTTTTTTTTTTNCACATTCCCTACACTTTTTTTTTTTTCCCCTTTTTTTCCGTTGGAAAATCCAACTTCCAAACATAGCCTAGAAGTTCAATTTTTATGAACCTGAAGAGTTACTTTTAATTAAGAAAAGGACTAACATAATTTGTCTTTGAAACTGCTTAGCAGTTTTATAGTCAATATTCAGTTCTATGTAATTTCCTTTTGGCTAATTCGTACTTATTTTCTCCTAGGCATCTCTTCTTTTTGTGTGAAGTACGTTGATAGTTTAACAATGTGCTACCATTTGTAAAATGACTCCCTTTTGTACTCTGTTTTTACATTTTCATCTCTTTCTGTTATTTGTTATTATTATTATACTTCATTCTGCATTTGATTTGTCGGAGGCTATTTTTCATTTGGTGCTAATACGTTTCACCATGCTAAGAAATAAAATCCTTATAAATTGTTTACTTCCTTCTGGAGATGCATGTGAAAACATCTAGATGAACATGGATCCACTTGAACAGTGAAAAGTAAAGTGTTTTTTTAAAAAAAGAAAAAGAAAAAAAAATTTGAATCTTTGGCTGAGTGAATAATAAGTTTTTATCCATGTTTCTATTGTATTATGATTTCGAGATTTTTTTTAATTTATTTTAATTATATGAATAAATTTTTTTGATTAATCATCTACATAAGTTTTATCTTTTTATCAGGTGGTGATTTTCTGTAAATTGCAATATTGGATATCCGAAGAGCTTGTGGAGTTTGTCACTTAAAATCCCGTGGAGAAAAACTTGCTTACAAGTTACAAAGGTGATGCCACAGCATTCGTTTATCGCTTCTACTAATTACGGGTCACTTAAATTAGTCACTTATGCTCACGTCAATCACGCCACGGTAAAATAAAATATGTGAACTTTATAAAATATTCATTGAATGTCCATGATATCTCGTCACACCCATACACAGTTATATACAAGTGTTTGCCCATTACCTGTGGCAATCCATGTGTAGAAACCCTGGTCTCTTCTAACTAGGAGAGCTCTGCGAGCTTCCCCTTTCTCTATAGAAATGGATAAAAATTAGTGCCGCGTATGCCTAGGGCCCAAATTTTGAGGTGGACCATTTTTTTTTCTTTTTTTAAATTTCTTTTATAATTCTATTCTTTTGTTTTTTGAAAGACAAGTTACATAAACTCTCTATTAGAAATCTATTAGAAATGTATTCTTTTTAATTATTTCAGCAATTAAATAAAATTAAAATTATATATCGATTTTATTGAATCATCTATGTCGACAATTATATCAGTTTTTTTTTTTTTTTTTTCTTTTTTGGTATGATCTGTAATTAATGTTTAAAATTCTTTATTTGTGTTAACTCTTTTAATTTAAAAATCAACTTCACAATTATCTTTTTTTCTTTACTTTATTTATACTTGTTCATCTTCAATACACTTGTTTTGTTTGATTAAGAGGATGATCTATTTTATTGTATATTTAAATAGTTTTGGCGTTCTTAGTTTATGGTATATCAATAAAATAAATTACAATGCTTAAGATAAATGAAAAATTGTGGTCTTTAGATTGGGAAATATTGCAATAGATTAAAGTGTTAAGTTACTTGCTTTTATTTATTTATTTATTTTGTATGTTACTTTAATTTATTTACAGCATCTCTAATGCACTCTCTAAAAATTTTTATTTTTTTTATTTTAAAGAGTAATCAAACATTTTGGTATTCCAATGAGCTTTCTAAAATGAAAAGTTAAAATAGAGAATGAAATTTGGCTCTCTACATTTGAAGAGTCAAACTCACTCTCTATATATAACTTTTAATGCATTTTATTTATTGTTATGCAATTTTCAATGCACAACTATACTTATATGTAATTTTATATATTTTTTTTATACATATAAAATTACTTTGTTGGTTATATGTTTTATATATTCATGTTATGCATTGATTATTTATTAATAAATGAAAAATAAAGAGTGATAAATAGTACAATTAAAGTTGAATAAAAAATCACTCTTTATTTTATAAAATTATTAAAAATGCTCTTTATTTTAAAAACTATGCTCTTTAAAATAAAAAGTTTCATTGGAGATATGCTCTTATACTTAATATATCATGTTATTTAAATTTTATAACTTTAAATTTTTTTGAGCTATATATTATTTTAAATTGAAAATGTATTTCATCTTATAATTTTTTAAGTGATTAATTATTTAATTTAGAAAATGTGCTTAAATAAAATTGCTGATCAAGTAATTAAATTTATAGATCAAATTTATAAAAGTTACTTTGTATACTTTAAATAAATTTATTTATTACTAAATATATTGAATTATCTTACATAGAGTAATTGATTCAAGAAAAAAAAGCTCTATTTGTTTTTATTAAATTGAGTAAAATTATAAATGGAAATTACAAAAATAAAAATTATATAAATAAGAGGACTACTGGTGCAATACAATTTTTTTTTCTTATTTGTTTATTATGTATTAATATATTTAATATGATTGATATGCCATATCTTTCTTAAAAATTAAATAAATAACTTTTGAATAAAATATTTGAGTAGAAAAACAAGATAAATATTTAGAAAAGAAAAATTATTTGAAATAATTTTATTATTTGACCACAATCATTGATTTTGTTGAGTTATATTTTATAAACTAAAATAACAAAAATGGCATGTTAAAATAATATTATATTTATTTGTCTAGTTAAAAAAAGTTAAATTTAGATCCAATACAAAGAATACAAAATAAAATAAAAATCAACTAACATTGTTTGAATACTTTTCTATTTAAAGACTGTTTTGTTACAAATTTAATTATTGAATACATTAAGTTTACATGTGGTGAATTCAAATGGAGATTCTTCATTCTTAAAAAAATGTAAATGATACAAAATCTTTTTAAGAAGAATTTTACCACCAATGATTTTTAGTGCAATTGCAACATATTAATTTAAAGTATTTATTTTTTAATATTAAAATTTAAGTAAAAAAAGTAAATAAATAATTATTAAAATGATATCTACGTGTAAGTTGTTCTACTAGTGAACTTTTTTTTTTTGGTAAAAGTTCTACTAGTGATTGCTTACGAGTGAGTGACGACAATTAATATTTTCTTTCTAACAAACATGAACTATCACTCCATTTGGAGACTAGCTTGCTAGGCTATTAAGCCTTTTCAAAAGTGGTCATGAAAGTTACTTTTAAAATTCTAAATCAATATTTATATATTTAGGGCATAGTATAAAATCAATATGAAATTTTTTATCTTCAATACCAAAACAAAAATCAGATAAATTACCATGTTAAGAAAGTTATTCACTTCCTCGGACAATTATTTTTTAAAATTATAAACCAATCATTTAAAGGTATCCACCTCAATACTACTTTCAGATTTGTATATATAATTAATGAAAGGTAGGGTATTATTATTATTAGACTTTTTTACACTTATAGTTTTTAATGTTTAAGGTTTTTTATAGAATTAACTTTTATATTTATTTTTTGACAGTATTGGTCTCATATATTGACAAAATTAATATTTATTAGTCATTTTTATGATTTCATTTATATCATGTTAGTTTACTTCATGTGCATGTTAAATGTTAAGGGCAAATATATCATTTTGAAAATTCTCATCATCTTTTTTTGTCTCCTCTGCCCTCTACATATAAGAAAAAATTGCCGGTTTTGACTTACGATTCAGTATAACAAATGCTAAACATCTTATCCATTTCGCGGTTAAAAATTTGAGTAATTTTCCAAATAAAGCAGTCTTCTTCTTCTTAGCACCTACACTTTCACTTTCCGACTTTCCAACTTTTTTTTCCCATCTCCCAAGTTGCACAACGATGAAGTTCTCATCGTCCACGCCGCAACATTTTGTCATGTGATTTTTTTCTATATACAGAGGGCATATGAGGGAGGAAAAAAGAATGGAAATTTTTAAAATGACATGTTTGCCCATGGCATGTGACCTGCACATAGAGTAAACTAATAGAATACAAATGAAATCATGAAAATGACTAGTTAATGCTAATTTTGTTAACATATAAGACTAATACTGCTAAAAAATAAAATATAAAAGTTAAGTCTGTAAAAAATTTTAAACATAAAAGACTATAAGTTAAAAAAAAAAAAAACTTTATTATTATTATTTTTGAAGAAAGGTAGAGTATTATTTTGATTTTTTTCTTTTTCATTTTTAAATTGTACGTCTTGTTATATCCTCTTATTATCATCAAAGGAAGTGTTACGTCTATATTGTTAATTACTAAACTGTACGTCGTCTACGGGCATATACATTTTTTGGTAATTCACTCCAAAAATAAAAGGCAGTAAATTTGATATCGATAATGTATTTGCGAACAAAAAAAAAAAAAAACTTGATATAAATTATTATAATTAGTCTGGCTGGGATCTGACTCAGAAGTGAGAGAGTGAGAGTCAGAGAAACGAGAATGCAGTCTTCTTCACTTTCTTGCTCTCATGGAAGCAGAGGCTTCTCATATGGAGAAAGCCCAGAATCCACTGCAAACTCTTCAGCAACAAGAGCTAAACTTTCACAGTCAATCTTTTTTCCTTCTTCGCCATCTTCATCTTCTTCTTCTCAATTTTCAGTAAGATATCATTATCAGTCATACTCACCTTTACTGAAGAACCCGCATACATGGGTTCGAACCGGATCCGCCAGCATAATTCCAAACTCAAAAACCAACAATTGCCCAAAATTCGCACTGCCTCCGCTTCGTTCCGGTATTTCATCAAACAGCTATAGTGCTGGCAACGGTAGGAGTTTCAGGGATTGGATTGTACTGATCGGCGATGCTCTCTCTACGGCATTTCCTATATGGATCGCACTGGGATGCCTGTTGGGACTCGTCAAGCCAAGTTCTTTCGACTGGGTTCAACCCAAATGGACCGTTCTCGGGATATCACTGACAATGCTTGGCATGGGTATGACCCTCACTTTTAATGACCTTCGCGGCGCTTTAGCTATGCCTAAGGAACTAGTATCTGGTTTCGTTCTCCAGTATTCGGTGAGTTTCGTTTGTCGGGTCAAATTGTTCCCTGATTTTGTATGCTAATTTCGATTTTCTTTTGGTGTTCATCGGTTATTTCTTTTACTACATTTTATTGCATTTAAATGGCAGTGATCCTGAAACTTTTTGCTGACTGGAACTCAAATTTTTGACGCACAAACATGTTGGCTTTATGCTCCATCTTTCTGACTATTTTGGACTTTAAAGCACATGTCATTTCTGGCAAGATTTGTGACCTTATTTCACAATTTTTATGAGATTAGAATGTTGAATCAATATTTTAGTTTGATTTGGATTATGTTTATCTTTCCAGCTTTTATATAGCAGGTTAAAAGAGTTTCTGTTTTTTCTTAAGGTAGAAGACTAGAAGATACGTTATATGAGTTACCATTTAAAAATAGTCTAGAACTTGTCAAGTTGATACTTCTCAATTTTGAACACCCTTTTATATATTAATGGATTTTCTGCAAGCATTAGAGTTTGGATAATGATATATGGAGGCTGTTCTTATTGTTTTCCAATCCTTCTCAGCAGTGCTATCATTCATCAAACTTATTGATTATGCTATCTGTAATTAACCTCTCTTGCTCATGTTCTTTGAGTCTCTCCATAATGTTATTTGATGTCTTAATATCCTTTAGCTCTAGCTTGGAAATCTATAAGCCACCAAGGCTTTATTTTTGTGCATTTGCTAATTTAGGTTCGAAAATAAAAGAAAAAACAATCATAGTTACTTATAAGGTTAGGGAAACACATACCTTGCTGAGTGTTGAATGTTAAATGTTGATTATGCCATTACCATTGCTAATAAGTGAAGGAAAAGATTTATTTTCATTTTTGTAGCAAATATAATCCTAATTAGTTATAATAGTGATTTGGGTGCAGGTGATGCCAATATCAGCATTCCTTGTGAGCAAGCTTCTAAATTTGCCATCCCATTATGCAGCTGGTTTAATATTGGTTGGGTGCTGCCCAGGCGGTGGGTCTACTAATCTTTTTATAGGTACTTGCGAATATAATTTTCAAGCCTCTTTTAATGATTATCTTGTTGACTCAATGGTTGCAGGAACAGCTAGTAACATTGTAACATATATTGCTCGGTATGTGAATTCTCAAAAATACTATTATCAGATTTTATATTTTTCTGACCAGAAGATCTGATGACTTCGTTTTTCAGTGGAAATGTAGCACTTTCAGTCTTAATGACGGCAGCAAGCACTTTGGCAGCTGTGGTTTGTAAACTAACATTTGTGTCTTTTCTGTATTCTCTAATTTAAGGTGATGATGGCCTGATGGGTAGTGTAGAATTTAACATATCTCCAATTGAATGTGTGTAAATTAGCTTATTCCTCTTGCATTCCTTTTAAGTTTTATCAATTGTAGAACTATTATAAATAATTTTAAATGTTCAATGACTATCTCGTTTGCCAGTTAAACAGAAAATAGGAAATATGAAGTCCTTTACTCTATATAAATCCTGTCAAATTTCACTTTGAATCTTCTTATGTTAAATTCTCTGGACCTCAAAAGGACCTTGTTTTGCTAGAAAATGGTTTAGGTCACTGTTTGTTTAAGTTTGCTCTTTTAAAAGTATAGTTTCTTTATGTACGTTCAATTCTTCTTTCACTTTTTCGGTTGTAGATCATGACCCCCTTTCTCACAGCCAAACTTGCTGGGCAATATGTACCAGTTGATGCAGCTGGACTACTGGTCTCAACACTGCAGGTGAGCTTTGATGGTAGAATGCTACCTCTAATTGTGTTGTACGCTTGTGGCTTTTAGTTATCTTTTCATCTAATGTATTTCATTCTTAAAAATTCAGGTTGTGCTTCTTCCTGTATTGGCTGGTGCTTTTCTGAATCAGTATTTCCATGGCCTGGTCAAATTTGTTTCCCCCTTGATGCCACCCATTGCCGTGGGGACTGTAGCTGTTCTTTGTGGAAATTCAATTGCCCAGAGTTCCTCCGCTATCCTTATGTCCGGACAACAAGTGGTACTAGCTGCCTCTCTTCTTCATGCATCTGGATTTTTCTTTGGATATGTACTTTCAAGGATGCTAGGGATTGATGTGGCATCATCGCGGACTATCTCCATTGAGGTTGGCATGCAGGTTAGCATCTTTCGGTTTTATCTCTCATCTTATTCTGAAAAGAGACTGCTTCTCTTTGGTCCATCTAATCACTCTTCAGTTCAAAGCTAGTCCAATAAAATTTCTCCATTCAACGTTCAATTCTTCATAGGATTTTGCTTCTGGTTTCATCTACATTTTGGTAGCAGTTAAGCACATAAAAATACAATGGGGATTTTATGGGTAGAATATAATGTTTGCAAAGCTGAGATTTCTTGTGAACTCTTGAATGTTGCAGAACTCGGTGCTTGGAGTTGTTCTTGCAACTCAGCACTTTGGAAATCCTTTAACTGCAGTACCATGCGCAGTTTCCAGTGTTTGCCATTCCATCTTTGGCAGTGTCTTGGCTGGGATATGGAGACAAAGTTTGCCCACCCAAAAGCAGGATTGAAATTTCTTGTTGTTACTTTGATAAGCTTGAACTTAGATTAATTATTTTCTTCTGTTAACTAACATGTTGAATATTGTGGCACATGCCCTATGCTTTATCTTATTTATGCAAGTTGATTGCTAAATATTCTCTACTTTGTTATGAATATTTTTGTTATATCTTTTCTTTTTATGCCATACTTTAGAACTTGAAAGGAGAAAAAGAAAATCAGTTACCACTTATTATCTTCATTTGTTTTAAAAGACTTATTACCTACATTTGATTCAATATATATAAGCCTAATATATATAAAGTAAATGCATTTCACTCTATTTAATGTTTGCATTCTATGTACTCTATCTAGTTACATATTTTCTTGCTGTTTGGTAACATTGTTGTTTTTTAGTTTTTTTTTTTTCCCCTATTTATTTGTGCATAATTTACTTATATCAAAGTGTTAGTTAGTGATAGTTAGAGTTTGTTAACTATGTAAGTTAAATATAAAGTTAAGTAAGAGAAAGAAAAAAAAATACCAAATTGAATACAATGTTAAGTTGTGTTGATTTTTATTTTTACTTTTAAAATAATAGTTTAAAATGTTTAACAAATTATAATTACCATTATATAAGGGCTGGAAACCATTAGCTAGAGATTTTGTATCTTGTTCTTCTGGTATAACAATGCCACGTACTTATTATGATATAGCATGATGAACATATTATAACTCATATTACAAGGAGAATGAATTTTTAAGCTATGCAACCTGCTCAAAGATCCATTAGTAGTTTTAACCATTTTCCTTCTCCATCTCTTAGACCATCATCTTTTGATGATTCTCTAAAAAGATCTTCTTATTTTGTTTCTATGCCTTCTCAAATTTTTACACCTCATTCCCGTTTTATTTTTAACCTTCTGGAATATACTTGTATTCCTGAAGAAGCCCAAATTGACCCTACAACCCAACTTTTGATTAGTCCCTATTCCATCTTTAAGAGACAAATTTGCTATATCATACAGTTTATTTCACCTCTATGTGTCCATACAAAAGAGTTTGTTCAGATTACTGGTTTGGATCATTGCTTTGTTTCTGCTACTCTTGTAGAATAGTATATCACTTTAGAAATTCTACAAAATTTCATAAATCACTGGATTGATGAAGGATACTCCTATTTCCATTTTGGAGCCATTCGTCTTATCTTGAACTTCCATGGTCAACAAAATATCCTTGCGACTGCAAGGATGTCTTTCCTTAACAGAACGTTGATGATATATGAACATGCTGTTATTGGATATGCCACTATTACTCTCAACAGTGGAAGTGTCATGCTCACTTTTTATCCCAATTTTAATATGCCTTTCAGAGATCCTAATATCTCTTCTGCCTTTCAAATTCAGATAGAAATTCAGGGCGCTTCTCAAGTTGGTACTGCCTTTGTTGGTGCCATCCATTATCAGCTAATATATAGGTTCCAAGATCATGCTATAAATATTTGTCTGCCTGTCCAAGATAAATGTCCTATCTTTGTCTCTGCTGATTAACCTCATATTCCATCTATTTGTTCAATTCCCTTCAGCTCTTTGCAAAGAAAAATTGCTCAAAAAAATGCCTTCCACATGGCTTACTAATTATGAGAAATTGCAAAAGCAATTTCATGAGGTTCCAGTGACTCTACAGGCTCCTGTAGCTACCTTCCAAAGGCTTTCTGATGGAACGGACCAGACAACTTACAAAGTCCTTGAAGAAGTTGTTGATACAGATGCATCCTCTTCAGACACTTTTCCTTTTGCCTAGTCCATGGCTATCATTCCCATAGAATCTTAAATAGATATTCATGTTTCTCAGTTATACTCAGATGGAACAAAGATTTACATTGACAAGATCAAATGTCATTTTATATGGAATGTTGCAAAGAGCCATGTGGAGTGCATTTTGTTGAGTAATTATTCTCTGCAAAAAGCCGGAGGGAATTGAACAATAGATGAAATATGAGGTTGGTCAATAGAGACAAATATAAGACTTTTATCTTGGACAGGCAGAAAAATATTTATAGCATGATCTTGGAGTCTATAAATTAGCTAATGATGGATGATACCGGCAAAGGCAGTACCAACTTGAAGAGCGCCCTGAATTTGTATATGAATTTGAAAAGTAGAAGAGAGATTAAGATCTTTGAGAGGCATATTAAAATTGGGGTAGAAAGTGAGCATGACACTTCCACTGTTGAGTGTAACAGTGGCAGATCCAATAGCAGCATGTTCATGTATCATGAACGTTTTGTTAAGGAGAGACATCCTTGCAGTCACAGGAATATTTTGTCGACCGTGGAAGTTCAAGATAAGACGAATGTCCCCAAAATGGAGTGTGATTATCCTTCATCAATCCAGTGATTTATGAAGTCTTGTCGAATCTCCAAAGTGATATATTGTTCTGCAAGAGTAGCAAGAACAATGAGATTCAAACCAGTGGTTTGGATAAGCTCTTTTGTATGGACACGGCGAGGTGAAATAAGCTGTCTGATAGAGCGTTTCTATCTTTTAAAAATGGAATATGGACCGATTAAAAGTTGGGTTATAGGGTCAATTTGGACTACTTCAGGAATATAACTATATTCCAAGAGGTTAGAAATAGAAATGGAATAAGGGGTAAAATTTTGAAAATGTATAGAAACAGAAGAATATGATCTTCTTAGAGAATCATCAGAAGATGATGAAGGTGTAAAAGATTGAGAAGGAAAATGGTTAAAACTACTGGTGGATCTTCGAACAGGTTGCATAGCTTAAAAATTCATTCTCCTTGTAATATGAGTTATAATATATTCATCATACTAGATCATAATAACTACGTAGCATTGTTATACTATAAAAATGAGATACTAGATCTCTAGCTAATGATTTTCAGCTGTTATACTCACCCTGACTGTACTTGTGTGGCTCTGATACCAACAAATTAAAATATTAGCTAATATTTGATGAATTAAGCATTATTATATAGAATATTAAAAAAAACAGAAATTAAAAATTAATATGTTAACAAATGAAACCTTGTTTATTTATTTATTTTTACATATTAGTGAATTTGAAAGTATCTTACAAATAACTCTCCATTGTAATTGCGTTAAAATTCAATTTAAAGCAATTCCATATCCAAATATGTTAAATTGGACAAATACTCTAACGAAACCAAATTAATTTTAATAAAAATAGTCAAAGAAAAATATAATATACTGCCCAATAAATAAATTTATAAAACATTTCACCAAACTGGTATAGAAATTTCAAATTTGTGTATGTGCGCGCAGAGAAAATGAGAAAAGAGACTCATCCATCACGTGAGCAGTTGGCCAACCCAGTTATGGATCCGTCGGGTTGGTGCATCAAAAGCGGATCTATGTCACCCGCCCGCCAATAGATCCTAATTTCATAATTGTGCGCGGGTGATTTTGAGGTAGATTCGAAAAAGTTCAAAAAAGAAAAGAAAAAAAGTAATCGTTATTTTTTAAACTTTCCCGCACAAATTGAAAGATTCTAATTCCTATCAATTGAAGAATTGCAAAGACGACACTATTTAATTTTCAGTTACCGGGTTCTCTTCCCACCAGAAAATTCGATCCCAAAACCAATACTAAAACCAAAAAGACCCTCCTTAAGTCTAAATTTCTCACAGATCCTCACAAAACTGCAAAATTGAACCTTTCAAAGCTTCTTCTCCATCGCACCTCCACCGGAAATGGATTCCAAATTCAATGGCTTGCAATTGCCCCCTCACAAACGATTCAGACTCTTCCAACATCAGCAGCAGCAGGAACGACGGCGTTTCGGTGACGCAGCAGTGGCCCTCTCAAGCCTCCCGGCTAAGAAACGGAAGGAACTTTGGGACCCACCGATCGTTCTGGACCCCACCTCCACCGTCGCCGCTGCAACCTCCGTCTGCTTGCCGGCGAAGAAAAGGGTATGGGCGCTTCCACCGGATATGTCCCCGGAGAAGAAGTTCACCGCCTTTGACCTTAATATGGAGTATAAGCCATATTCAGTGGAAGAAGAGAATCGAGTTCCAGTGGAAAATACCCAAGAAAGAAAAGAAAGTGAAAGCGAAGACGATGATGGAATTGTATGCGCCATCTGTCAGAGCACGGATGGAGATCCATCAGATCCGATCGTACTCTGCGATGGGTGTGATATAATGGTTCACGCTTCTTGCTATGGCAATCCCCTCGTGAAGGGCATTCCAGAAGGTGACTGGTTCTGTGCCCAATGCTTGGTTTCTCGATCTTCTCCATCTCATGAGAAGAAGACATTTTCATGCTGCTTGTGTCCTAACAATGGAGGGGCAATGAAGCCCACGAGCCACCGCGACGGTCGATGGGCTCACGTCGTTTGTGCGGTTTTCGTTCCCGAGGTGTTCTTCCGAGATCCTGAAGGCAGAGATGGGATTGATTGCTCTAAGATTCCTAAGAAGAGGTGGAGAGGAAAATGCTATGTTTGCAAAAAATCAAGTGGGTGTGCTATTGATTGCTCAGAGCCCAAATGTCCTCTGGCTTTTCATGTAACTTGTGGGTTGAAGGAGGATCTTTGTATAGAGTACAGAGAAGGGAGGAAAAAAAGTGCTATTGTTGCTGGGTTCTGCAAAAGTCACTCTGATCTATGGATGAAGGTAAATTTAATTAGAAAGAAATTTTGCTGTGTAGCTTATTTATGATATAAAGACTTGATTTTGATAAATGGGTTTTGCTCTGTTTGCAGCAACAGCAAACTGGGAAGTTTAAGATTGTGGCTAGAGACGAGGACAAGTAGTTGGGTTCTGGCAGACTACAAAACTTACTTTGTTTTTTTTTCTTTGATTACAGGCTTAGATAGCTCACTTATGCTTTTTATTTAGTTTTCGTTCTTGTTTAAGTTGGTGCTTGAGGTAGACCAGAAATGAAAAGTGTAATTCATCTTACTCTATGGCTGGTGCATTTAGTGTGCTTAACATGAAATGTTATAGGCAAAACTAACTGGCAATTAAATCCAGATTTCTTTATGAGCCAAGCTATTTGTGTGACAGAGTTAGAATAAGCTTCAGCTAATTGACAGTGCCAATTGATCCCTCCATTTTATCATGTGTATATCGCATGGGTTTAGATAGTGCAACATGGATAAAGTAAAACATGACTAGAAAAAGAAAAAAATTACAATGCTACTCTATATGCCCAGTAAATTAATCACATATCAACACTAAATTGCTGCAACTTCAAGACTCATACTCATTTTATGAATTTTAGAGGTGTTATCAGTAGCTCCAACTGCCCAATACCACCATTAAGCCCTTTAATAAATACTCTTTCTCCCAGCTTTTTTTTTTTTTTTTTCGAACATTATATTAATTAGACTTGATATTTTTGGTGAAGACTTAGTCAAATAAATTAGATCTAATTTTTATTTTATTTTGGATAGAGATCAGACGAATTAGATTAATAAATTAAATTGCTTTGATCATTTCACACCTCAACTTCAATCAATAAGCCTATATTCAAATATATCCATTGCGTGTACATTGAAAAATTTGCAAGCAAGGCAGCTTCAAACAAAGCGGCCAAAACCAATATTGTCTACTGCATTGACCTTTGGACAATAACTTTGGCATTTTTATTTATTAATTTTTACTTGTTTATCATTCAAAATGCATCAGCGGATAAGGCTGTGTTAAATAAATCTGTTTCGCACAGCAGTGGACGTGTTTGTAATTCTCACTACTATCTCCAATCTCATTGACATTTCACCACAAACAAAGTCTTATAAATACCTCATCAACCATTACAAAAAAGTTAAAAACATACAACCCCCTAAAACTGCTCTGTTTCTTCAATACAACATCATCTATACTCAATAAAAAAAAATGAAGCTTATCATCGGAAATTTCAAGCTGATCAGCCTGATCATCGGGCTCGTTATCGCCGCGACATCGACAGGGCAAGAAGACTCTCCAGCGGCTGTCCTCGACACTTCCGGACAGCCTCTTCGCCGCAGTGTCGAATACTACATCAAGCCTGCTATTACAGATAACGGAGGCCGTTTCACTCTGATCAACCGGAACAATTCCTGCCCGTTTTACGCCGGTCAGGAAAACGTTTCAGGGCCAGAGGGCTTCCCTGTTATATTTTCTCCATTCGAAGAGGAAGAAAATGTGGTGAGAGAGAACAAGAACTTCAAGGTTTCATTCTCAGCATTCACAATTTGTGTTCAGTCGAATACATGGAAGGTTGGGGA
Source organism: Ochetophila trinervis (assembly GCA_003254975.1). NCBI lineage: Eukaryota > Viridiplantae > Streptophyta > Magnoliopsida > Rosales > Rhamnaceae > Ochetophila > Ochetophila trinervis. The sequence continues at coordinate 121,806 of QANX01005108.1, read as the reverse complement.
GCAGGAAGAGGAGACAAGTAGGCGATTAATCGTCACTGGAGACGATGGAAGCTTCTCCAACTACTTCTTTATAAGCAGAGAACAACATGGAAGCAATGTCTATAGCATCCAGTGGTGTCCTTCTGAACTCTGTCCTATTTGTAAGTTTTCATGTGGAACTGTTGGTGCTCTGGTTGAAAATGGGAAGAGGCTATTGGCATTGGATGGTTCTGTGCTTCCAATTGTTTTTGAAAGGGCTTAGAAATATATGTTATAGATACTCCAATAGCAGTAAATACATGGACCTAGTAAATAAAATTGGTCATGTATATTTTTACTATATTGTATTTGTTGTTATCTCTTTGGCTGAGATTTAATTCATACAAGACAATGTGAAATATAATATTATGTCATAAAAACTGGTTCTTTTTCTTTCTCTGGTTGTTCAAACTGTGCATCTAATATTTAAAGTTGGGAATTAAAGCTAAGAAATCAATTTGGAGTAGCATGAGGTCCAAAAGGAAATATTAAACTTTCTTATGGCATTAATATTTCTAAATCGAAAGTGAAGAAATTCATCAAAAACAGTAAGACATGTCCAACCTATATGGAACTAGCAAATTTTTAATTTACTTTCCAAACTAATAATACATGGTGTTTCTCTGCATTTTAAGTACTAGATTAGTAGATTCTAATGTCCATCACCATTATGTTATTTATAATTTCATGGAATCAAGGTAGGACTTTCTATCAACAAGTTCGCGTGCAAATAGACCTCGGAGGAATTCATGAACTTCAATCCTTGGATACTTTTGAGGTGATTGTTCAGTGATCAAGCTATATGCAGGACCCATTTCAGCATCCAATCTTGGACTGAAAAATGTGGCAATTGATAGTCTTTCCTTTTCAGAGTTTATAGTAGCACGATGCTTGATGCTACGATATGCTCCATTGGTTATAATCTGCAATAAACAAGTAATCAAAATGTGAACAAACAAACAAACAGTGCATCAAGATTGTAATCAATATAAATTGGGTTACCTCTAAAATGTCCCCGACATTGACGATGAATGCATCAGGAAGGGGCTTAACGGGAACCCATATGCCATGTTTCTTTATCTGAAGACCTTCAACTTCACTGACTTGAAGGAGGATGGTGAGGCCTCCACCATCAGAATGAGGGGTGAGGTCAATGACTTGCTCCGGTTGAGGACATGGAGGGTAATAGTTCATCCTCATTGTCTGAACTCCACCTTCAAACACCTCTGTTACGTCTCTGGCTTTCACTTTCAGAGCCTTTTCCATTTGTTCAAGAATTTCCATTGCTAGATCTTTCAATTCCAATGAATTTCAAGGTTTCTCTGGGCGCGCACACACACATATCTATATATATATATTATCAATATAAAGATTATAATCTAATACTACTATTTTTATATGCTAATAAATTTGGCAATAACTGTGAGAATAGCCGAAAGTTTCACCAAAGAGAGAAAATAAAAAGAAAGAAAGTTGCGGAGAGAACTCGAGCAAAATACCAGTAAAACTAGTTCCTTTTTCAATTTTCAATAATACAAAAATATTTCTGAACATGATCATAAGTAGCTGCTATTTTGCCTAATGTATAACTTTTGAACAAAAGTAAAAAATATGACAGAAGCACTAATAGACTTTTAAACCAAAAACAGAAACTGAATTTTTCTCTACAGTAGCTTGCACTAGGGTTGTTCATCGGTTTGAAACATATTTATTTTGGAAATAACTAATCTGATCTAATTAGTAATCGGTTTTTTTTTTTTTTAATTTGATCATATCTATACATCAAATCCAATCCAATTAGTAATTGAATTGGATCGGTTTGGTTTTAACTTTTATTTAAATTTTTAGACTTTTTAAACTTTTGTACTTTGAATATTTGACATTTGAACTATTTTTTGTGCCAAAAATTTGTTTAAAAAATTATAATTTTTTCAAAACCTAACACATAAATGATTAAAAAAATAATATAACAAATAAACATATTAAACTAAAACAAAACAAAATAAAATTACTACACTAATTGAACTTCAAATTTACGCTAATACAATAAAACTTATATACCAGTAATATTAAACTAATTGTCATATTCTTTGTAAAATAATCGTATGACTATAATCCAGTAATCCATTAGTTTGTTATATATATATATATATATATATATATAGGGTAATCGGTTCAGTTTAGATCGGTTTTTAACGTTAAAAATCGAACTGAACATACTATTGATTTTGAATTTTCAAAATTGATCGACTCCAATTATACTAAAATAACCGATTCAAACAAGTTGGATTAGATATGATCGGTCGGTTTTATTAGTTGATCGATTTTTTTGCACATTCCTAACTTGCACACACAATTTTGCTGCAGCTTCTTTTTTTATTGTTCTTTTTAAATCACCAAAAATGTCATCCTGTAACAATAACATATATTGGACTTAGGACATATAGCTATAGCTATGATACCAAATGTTAAACCACAGTGTAGTACCAGTTCTCATAAGGTCAAAAAGTGGACTAAAATTGACATATATATTTTACCAATCAAAATTCAAAATAAAGATTGTTAGAGAGAAAGAGGAAGAATTAACCTGAAAGGAGAAGGGAGTTTTGGAAATAAGTGGGGCTTTCTGGTATGGACTGGAAGAGTAGTCAAGAAGAACATGTCACTCCAGTCAAGCTTTTGTTCCTCAGAAACCACAAAAGCTTGTCCAAAGCCTTCTACATCTCCTGGAGTTTGCCAAAACTTTCTCTTCTTTTAGCTTGCAACTTATGCTAGCTTTTCATTCACAAAAAAAGCTAATAATAGTTGTTCTCATCTTCGGAAAATATCCCATATCTTTTAATACTTTCATTTCTATTTTTTTTAACTTTAATTTGAATCTGTCACGAAAATGAATGATAATATTAAAATTCATCACAAATGATATGATAATTTTTTTGTAATCAGAATGATATGATAATTATTAATTGGTCAAATATTAGAGCATGCTCTATATTTTAAAAAATATAATTTTTAAAATAAAAAAAATTTTGAAAATTTTAAAAATAATGAAGAGTAAATTTTTTTATCAATTCCAACAGCATCTTTTGTAATTACTGTTTATTTTATATTTTTTCATAAACAATTATGATTCATATTTTTTCTTTTTTACGTTAAAGTAGTATTAAAAAAATTAAAATCTAAAATAACAATTAATATATTTAATTAAAAGTGTTTATAAAAAATTATAAAGTAATAAATAAATTTATTAAAAAATTTATATAGAAATTAATGAATTTGATAGATAAACTTCAATTTTTATTGTAATTTTTTTATTTAAAAAATTTATTAAAATTATAAAAAAATGTTAGTTTTTAAAACTAAAAAATGTAAAAATTTTAAACATCCAGATATGCTCGTAGTAATTAATTTTTATAATAATAATATATCATATCAGTGACAAATTGAATGGGTGATTTAACTATAGTAAAACTTTTAAAAAATTTCATAACATTAATTTTTTTAAATAATATTTTGTTTAAGTAATATTTATGTATTGCGAATAGCTTTTTTTATAATTAATAAAATTATTTATAACAAATAATATTTAATTTATAATATATAAAAATAATATTACCTATAATAAATAAATTTTAATAAATAAAATCTTCCATCACGATAGAAAGTATGATTGAATCGTTGACCGCGATCGGTAACAAATATGTAAGCATCTTCTGTGCCAAAAAACAAAAATAATAAATCATATGTAGAAACTTCTGTAGATAGTGAAAGTAGCTGACATGACATCTTTTGTCTTTATTTTTGATATTTTGTTACCGTTTCTCTTATGGGTCCAAATCCAATTGTCCAAAGTCCAATTAACATTAATAATTATAATTCAAAATATTATTGTTTTTAGTTTTCATTTTCATTTTATACTCATATTTATATAGTTATATTTTTTTTTCGTGATAATCTATATTACTGAAAAAAAATTATGATTACCTTGGAAGAAAATTATTTCAAATTTTTGTTTTAATAAATATAGTCTTAAAATTCAACTTTTGACTTATATTACACGTAATAATTTAGATCATCACTTCCAAAAGCAACAATTTATCTATACCATTTACCAAAAAAAAATTACAGTTTATCTATACCAAAACAGCTTATGATTAAAGTGAATTTTTAACCTCCACAGCATTTTTAGTGCTTTTCAAAATATTTCCATTATTTTGTTTGTGAAAAAATGAATCATAATTACTTACGAAAAATGCAAAATAAATAGTAGTAATTAGATAATTTATATTGTCCTGTACTCTGCACTTTGGTTATAACTTTACTGTGCACTTTAGGATTTGATAAAGAATTGATATTGTCCTATTTTTGGGAACTTAGTACGTTGTTTTCCATTGTATCCATGATTTTCCATGGTATTTTAAGGATATGTGGAATGATGGTCATCATGACTTCTTGTTGAGATGAAGAAAAATAATTAGATAGTCATGTGACCACATAGTTCTAAGATATAAATTTATATGGAATTCACAAATGGAACCCATGTGGCGTGATAATTTTTGTATCTTGAGATCATGCAGTTCCAGGATCGTCTAATTTTTTTTTTTTTCTGAGATGGAAAAGTTGTCATATTTTGTGGATTTCTCATTTGTGAATTCCACATAAGTTTGTTTCTTATGAAATAACATGTCATATGTCTCATCCTTTTATATAGTACTTGTAGGGTTGTTCTTTAGTTGGTTGGTTTGAGGACCAATTTTCTTTTGAAGATTTGTATATGACCGAATTGGTTGATCAATTTTCAGACGGTTTTTGTTATGAGCTAGCAATAGAAGCGAAAACCGACCACCGATTGAAATACACAAATTCAGTTAGTTAACAGACTGAGCACTGTCGGTAACAAGAAAAGTAGATTGGTCGGCCGATTTTTTGGTTTTGATGAACAACCCTATTACTTGTACCATTATTATGTATAACGTAACAAATCATATATATATGAAAATTCTATGGTAAGAACGTGTGTGTGTGTGTGTGTGTATATATAGGGATATTTATGTCTCAAGTACCTAAACTATGTCGGGTGTGACAAGTGGGCACCTAAACTTTTTTTTTTTGGCAAACAAGTACCCAAACTGATGAAAATGTGGCGCTGTTCTTACCCAATACCTAATCCGTCTAAATTCCCCTGTTATCGGCACGTGATGATCATTTGCAGGGGTAAATGATGTAATTTCACAAGCCCAAACACCCCCTAAATGATCAAAATTCCCCACCCCCCCCGATTTCTGTCTCTCTCTTTCGTAGCCTACGATCTTCAATCCATTTTCAATTCAAATCTCATAACATTTCCTTAATCTATTGCTTAAAAAACACTTAAATCGACTAGTATCACTATTTAAGAATTGTTCCCCCCAGTTAATGCTTTGATTTCTATAGTTAGGGTTTCTGAATAGGGTTAGGGTTCCTTCGAAAATGAATAGGGTAAAGATTTCTGCGTAAGGGTTCTTGAAAATTCACCAGCAAAAAATGGCTGATAATTGAGAAGATAACGACGATCCAAAATATTGTAAGTATTTGTTTTCAATTTTTTATAGGGTTTTTGAGAAAAAGAAACCCCTATCTTCTGTAAAAGGGATACTGTCGGGGTTTATGGTTTTATATGGGATTGGGTTTGAATATCAATGAATGTATGCGTTTGGGTCCACGGAGGTTATGTCTCTGTTTGAATATATGTAAAATGTTTGTAGATTCCCTTTGGTTTGAATATATCAATGCATGTGTGTTTGTGTTTGGGTCCACTAGAGTCATGTTTGCGATGCTTTGCTGAAAACATGTGGGGTTCCTATTTGTCCGATTCTGCTTTTAAGTGAGGCTGGGTTTGAATGTGAGTGTGTTTTTTATTATTTGATTTGCATTGATGCATGTTGATGTGGAAAAGCCACTGAGATTGTTGGACTGACAATTGCATGTGTATTGACTTGCACTGGATGGTAGTTTAAGGTGTATGCCTTTCTAATGTGTGGTCCACACCTAAATATAAAATGCTAGGTACCTGAGGTGTAAAAATCTCAATGCATATATACAGTTAGGTACCTGTCTGTGTGTATATTTATTACTAATTTGATATGCTAACTGTTTAGTTTGATTGAATTTATTTAAAGTAGTTGAAGATGATATTTAAGTGTGGTAGGATCTAACAAGACCCGTTTTAAGACCTTTGTTTTTATTAAATGCAGCTCCTGGATCTAAGTGTTTCATTATCAAAGTTACTTTGATGACAAGAAGGGTAAAAATGCGTACATAGGGGGGGGGAGACTATTTAGATCATTATGATCATGATTTCATGAGGTTTTTTGTCATTCAGAAGTTAGGAAGATAATTAGGCTATGGGGATAATGTGGGTGCCTTTTATAGGCATCCAGATTATGAGTTAGATGATGATAAATGATTGATGTACATTTTTGGTGATCAAGAAGTGATGATGATGAGTAGAAACCTACATGAAATCAACATGGCTTTGTTGTATTTAATGAAGTTTAATCCTCCTCAACTTTTAGCAGTTATGGACCAATCAGGGAGGACTTGGACAGTCCCAGTCCAAGCCCGAGCTGAAGCCCAAAACGAACACCAAACCCAAACCAAAACTCAAACCCAAAACCAAGACCGACTCCAAACCCAATCCAATCAAAAGGACACCCAATCTCAGCCCATGTTACTTACCCAAATCCCATATAACCCTAACCATTTTGACCCACAACTCAGGCCTCGTCCAGAAACTTCTGTTATTGGACCCTAAGACCCAAGTAAATGTGCTATGAAGATGAGACTTCCCCAAGTGAAACATAACCTCCTATGGTTAGCCAAACCCAGACTGCATCTCAACCTAAGCCCCCAGCTAGTGGCCAAAATAGCTTCCAACCCTATTTTGAGCCTTCTGCCAGTGCCCATAATAGCCTTCAATCCCATTTTGAGCCCTTTTCCAGTGCACATTTAGGTGGGGATAGCCAAGATGATAAAAGTGTATGTGGGCATGAGAGCGAGTATGAGGGTGGGGATAGGGAAATTTATGAGGTTGGGGATGAGAGTGATGACAGTAGAGACCCTGATTTTTGACAATCAGAGTGATGATGATGTTGCCTTTGAGAGGAATGTTGACTTCAATGTTGACAAAAATGAGTTGGACAGTTTAAGTGATTCTGATAATGACAATGATGGTAGGAGGGTTAGACACAGGTAGTGGCCTGAATTTAACGCTGATGTTGACATAGCCGACCTTAAGTTTAAGTTAGGTATGTTGTTTACAAGTGCAGAAGTGGTGATGAAGCAAGATAGAGTTATCAAGTACATTACTACTGATAGACAGAGAGTGAGGGTTAAATTTGGAGGCAAATATGATTATGGTATGGATTGTAAATGACTGTTTTATGCCTATGTTGAGAGAAATGGAAGAACTTTCAAGGTTAAGACCTTTGTGGACGAACATACTTGTTTTGGTATGGTTTTCAATAACCCTAGAATTAACTCGAAGTGGTTAGCTGAAAAATACATCGATAGATTCAGGATAAAGCTAAATTGGAAGTTTGGACTTTTTTTTGAAACTGTGAAGCAAGACCATCAAACTGAAGTTACTTGTAACATCCTGTTTTATGAAAATACTAAAAAATTTCAAATTTGATCAAGTTTGACCATGAGTGGGCACATAATTGACTTTTTGTGTAGACAAGTTTGAGTTTTGAATTTAGTATCGATGCGTAGAGGTCGTCGATGCGAGTTTGTAGACTAGTAGTACACTTGATTCAGAGATAAGACCGTGAAGTTATGGTTAAAATAGTGTGAAAGGCATTTTGGAACTTTTAAAAAGATTGTTAATTAAATTTGGAAATCTACAAAAATGCCATAATCTCCAACCTCTAGCAGCCCCCACCTAGTTTTCTCTTGCGTCAACAACCCCATTACCGCGCCTCAAATTCTTTCGCCTGCAACGGTCAAATTCCAACTGGATTTGACCGGCATTCACCCACAAATCGAAGCCCATGATCTCCTCTCCCTAACCACACCGGTGAACACCTGTGGAATGGCCTTGATTGCCGGAAAACTTGAAAAATCTGGTAATCCTTCTACCTTCCGATTGCCAGTGGGATTCCGGCGGTGGGTCAACTCTTTCCCCCCTAATTTGGACCATAGAAATCCAATTTCATCGTCAATTTGACTCAATTCCTACTCGTTGAACGAAATGAGGAAAGTCCTCTTTGATCATGAGTTTTGGGTCATTTTTTGGCCACCACCGTCGGCCATCGGGCAAGTTATGTTGACTATTATATCCTACATTCCTTAAGCTTCAATTTGATATATAGTTTGTGTATTATTGTTGAGTATTTGAAATCTACTTAATTTTGAGCTTATAGTTTGGTTTTGGGATGGTTTTAAGATTGAAATTTGATGGGTTCAAAGTTTAAGATGTTAGTTTTTGTTTTGACAAATGAAACTGTAGCTTGTTGGTAGCATGAGGGTGAATTTAGTGATTTATTGTTACTGTTGTTGATGAGATGTTGCTGCCTTGTTTGTAATGTGAGTAAATTTATGGTTGAGGAAATTGTTAATTGTAGATAAGTGCTTTTGAGTTTTTTCGTGGTGTTCATGATCAAGAAAGGAATTGAAATTTTGGTTTTGGGTGCATTTTATTTAAGTGGGATTTTTAAGGAATAAATTGGATAGTTTAATGCTCAATTGATTTACAAAAAAGGACTTTATATTTGCTTAAGGATCATTTAAATAGACTGGTAAAGAACAAGTTTTAAGATTGTTTTACATATGGGAATCTGGTTTTAAATGCAGTTTTTATTGGAAGAAATTCTTGTTTAACCTTTGTGAACAATTGGTATTTTGTTCCATTTTGTTGGATTTGGATAGTGAGTACTATGGAGTTAAGGGAAGGAATTTTTATTAAAGTTTTGGACAATGTTGAATATTGTTATTCAAATTTAAGGCCATCATTTTATGGAGATTATATGGTTGTGGTGGTTGTTAGTGGCTACAAGTTAGGGGTCTTTTCTTAAGGATTTTGTTGTTTTGTTTTGGTTATTTAACTTGCATGAAGTGTTTGAAAATAAGTTTATTGTGGTTAACTTGGTGATTTTGTGATAAAATTCTACTTGGGTCTTATGTTATGTGGTTGATATTCATATGCCTTGGCGATTAATAGGTATGAATGAGCTCTTCGATATTGAGCAACTTTGTATCTTTGTGTGTATATTTATAGTACATCTTAGAATGAGCTGTATATGTGTGGCTGTATTGGGGTATTTTAAGGGAGAGTTAAGTTTAGTATTAGATTTGAGAATAATTTTATTTTGGGATTAAATTATATTAATTTGAGTTTGGATACAAGGCTTTTAAATGAGATTATATTATTTGTATTTAAGAGCTTGAAGTATTTGAGAAATTACTTTGTTAACGGCACTAGATTGATTCTCCATAGCAGTGTAGTTTTTAATATAAGCTAATGGTAGCGAATCTTTCTCTGAACACTTGAAATCTAATTTATTTTATGAAATGGTTAGATGAGTATCCCTTACTCAAATTGACTTTTACATTTTATTTGTATGTTTGGAAAATTATATTGTGGATACATAGGCATGTTCTTAAAATTAAGATGTGGTATTGAATTTTTGTTGTTATTAAGGACCAAAGTGTAAGGCTTATTTCTAAAATTCCAATATGTTACATTTTACTATTCCTCTTTAAAATAGTTGATACTGCCATTTCTTTCATAATTTGTTTAGAGGAAGAAGCATTGCATGAGAGGAAGAATTACTATATGATATAGATTAATTGTGCATTTAAAATTATGTTGCATGTGAGTGGTTAAATGTCGAATATTTGGTCTGGTGTTCATGTTTATGAGCTTGTAATTGTGAAATATTTGATTTTGGATTTCTGTGAAAGTGATATTGTTCTTGAAATTGTGATTGGTTGCCGATGCAAGGTAACTTGGATTTGTGATGTGTACTTTGGGTAAAGTGAATTGCTTTGTGGATTTTATATTTATTGATTGCGACTGTAATTGAACTCTGTGTTTATTGAGAACAATTATGGTATATATGGAATATATTATATGTTTTTTTTTTACTTGGTAATTTTGCAAATGAATGATATGGATGGTACATTACTATGTACTACTTAGGCGATGGGGTATGCCACCAAGTAGGGGGTTTAACAAGGTTGGTGACTACATGGGCGATGAGTATGCCGCCAAGTAGGGATGTTGATGTTGGATATGATTGGTGACTACTTGGGCGATGAGTATGCCACCAAGTAGAGATGTTGTTAGTTGGGCGATGGTTTATGCCGCCAAGCTATGGTATTATGTATACATTTTTTTTATATATGAAAGGAAAATGATTTTTCACAGAAAAAGTTATTACCCGCTCGGTATCTGATGATTTGTTCATATATACGTCTGTGGCTTTTCATTGGTGATTTAATGGTTAGCTTTTCCGCCCTGTATATTATGATGAGTTCATATATATACGACTGGTGACTTTTCACTGGAATGTCATTCATATATGGTTATTACACGCTCGGTATATATGATTAGTTCATATATGCGTTTTGTGGCTTTTCACTGATATATTCTATATACATGGTTATTACTTTTTTTAAATGGTTGAAAAATTTTGATGAAACTGAAAGTGATTAAAAATATGTGTAGTGAGAAATGTATGATATATATATTGCTATTTATTCATTTTATTTTGGTTGAGCTTCTTGAAAATTATTAGAGCTTATCTTGGATTTTTGATGTGGTCCATAGTCATTTAGGGCATATATTTGTCAAGTTGACTATTTTAGAATTTGAATATTGGTGCGTATTTTGTATATGCGTATATAAACAAATGTTTCCATATGGTTCTTGACTTCTGAATAGCAATTGTTCCAGAAGTGTCATATTTGGTTTGAATAGGCATTAAGAACTACATGTAGCTTGATCCCTATTATTAAGGGTATGTAGGCAGCTCAAATTTTTAGACCGAGTCTAGCTACGAAAAATATAAATGATGTATTTATTTGAATGTTAAAGTTATTTACTGAGGTGTGGTTACTGTGTGGAAACGGTGTACTAGATTGGATTATGTATATGAATGTATTTTTTTGCAGGAATTGTAATTATATGTATTTGGAGGAATTTCCCAAAAACAGATGAAATGCTGCCGAAATTTTTAATAAAATTTCAAGCATTGGAAAATTTCTTAGTTGGGTTTTTATTTAATAATTGTTTAGTGGAGATAAATGATTGCTTATTGGCTTAATAGAAATATTAAGTCATACATGCATGATCTAGGTGGTGTGGGTCCTGTCATTACTAGACCTCGATTTTATAGGGCTAGGAGGAGAGTTTTAAGACTGATACAAGGTTCTTCTGGGCTTCAATATGGACAATTATGGTTTTACTGTGAGAAGCTGAAAAGATCCAATGTTTGATCAAATGTGTGGGTTAAGATTTCTTTGCAAGGTACCACTGCTAGATTTAAAAGGATTTATGTCTGTTTGGATGCCTGCAAGAAAGGGATGCTTAAAGGATATAGAAGAGTAATTTGCCTTTATGGTTTTCACATAAAATGCCAACATCAAGGTCAATTACCAACTACTGTGGGGGTGGATGCAGACAACTCAATATTCATTGTTGCTTATACTTTGGTAAAGGTTGAGAGCAAGGATTCTTGGACATGGTTTGTAGAATTTTTGTTGAGGATTTATATATTTTAGATGGTCAACGTTGGACTTTCATGTCAGACAAACATAAAGGAATAATGAATGCATTGGAAGACATAGTGCCCAACTTATACCATAGTCACTGTGGCATGCATCTGTACAAAAATTTCACTGCCCAATTCAAAGGTTTGGCACTGAAGCAGAGACTGTGGGCCACTGCAAATGCTGGGATAGTGGCTAAGGTCAAGGCTGAAATAGGTAGATTAAAAGATGTCCCCTGCAGCATTTCAGTGGCTAAATGACAAGTCACCTACTAAGTAGAGTAGGTTACACTTCAGTACAAGGTCTAAGTGTGACATTCTGCTTAATAATCTCTATGAGTCTTTTAATGAGGCAATTATACCTATCAAGGACAAGCCAATTATCACACTATTGGAAGGGCTGAGAATGTACCTTATGAAAATGATGGCAAGAATGAGAGAGGATGTGGATAAATGGAATGATAAAATTGAACCTAGAGTATGCAGAATTGTTCAGAAGATCAAGTGGGAATCAAGAATGTGTATATGTGATTAGGCAAGGAACTGTTATTTCAAGTGAGGGTGCCCAGTGGTAGTCAAAATGTAGTTCATTTGAGGAAGCAAACTTGCTCTGTAGGGATTGAGATCTGACTGGTATCTCATGTGCACATGCCATGGTTGCCATTTTATCTAGGAAAATGGTCCTATTTCTTTTGTTGACTACTGCTACAAGAAAGATGCCTACATGAAGGCTTACATGCATGTTGTATACCCAATGAATGGGCCAAATTTGTGGCCACAGTCCAATGCCACCCATTTAAAGCCCCCTAAATTCCACAAACAGCCTGGCCGCCCAAAGAAGCTAAGAAGAAAATACCTTTTGGAACTGTCTGGTACCAAGTTAGGGAAGCAAGGGGTCAGAATGTCATGTAAAAAGTGTGGAGACCCTAGCCATAATGCAAGGATATGCAGGTCATCGAGACACCAAGACATTGTTGAAGTATGTTTTTTTAATACATTGTTATTTGTTTTTGCTTATAATGTTTTTGAGGTTATTGCATGATTTATGGTTTTTAATATATATTGTTATTTGTTTTTGCTTATAATGTTTTTGTGGTTATTGTAGGAGGCTGGTACAAGTACACACCGAGGCATTGATGTTCAAGTATGTGTTTTAATACACAGTTTTTACATTGTCTTTTAGGGTATGGGATTGAGATGGTTTTTGATGCTGGTTACTATTCTTTTTTTGCTTGTAATGTTTTTCTAGTTATTGCAAGAGGTTGATACAAGTACACAACTAACACACACATCTCAGGCAACAAAACCCAAGACCAAACCACAAAAATCAACCAAGGCATCTAAAAATGCCACATTAATAGCAGCAGCAGGGGCGGCAGGACCAGCAGATGCACCAACTGCACCATCAACATCAACAATCCGAATGGTACCATTAGACAAATTGACAGAGAAGAGATCTCAAAATAGAGGCAATTAAATTCGAATTTGGAATTTTTTTTAGTCTTTGTAATGAGCTTAGAGAAAATGATGTGCTCATGTAGGGTATGTATATTTGTAATAGACTGTTTAGGGATGTGGATACCCTTAGACAAATTAACCATGTTTTTGCCATTTGTAATAGAGCTTAGGGATGTGGACCTACCTTCAGTTGTTGTAAAATTCATTTTTTTTGGCAAACTACTCTATATTGGGTAGTACAAGTGCTTTTGTTATTACAAGTTCCTATATTTTTATATTTTATATTTTTCATGTGTCTTTGTTACTACTATTAATATGGGTACAATAATATGGGATATTACCTAATAATATTGCAAGTCCAACCAAATTCAGAACAATAATTTGAACAAAATGCAGAGATCTCAAACAACCATAACCATAAATTACAACTATTTATTAACATGTCAATCATTTCCAACCAAATCCAAAATTGGAAAGTTTAATAAAAATTTTTTTTACATTGTCTCCACTTCAATGCAACAATTAAACCAATAACCAGTCAACTTGTATGGTTACTCAAATGTGTTTATATTGTCTCCACTACTCTATCCACATTTACATTTACAATGTTACTCAAATGTTTTTATATTGTCCCATTACTCTATCCACATTTATAATTGTAGCATACCATTATAGAGCAAATTAAACCAATAACCAGCATCACTACCATTCTTCGTAGCCTACAATTTTCATTCTCAATTTTTGACATGTTTCAAAGTAATCCCGGTATTATCTGTCTTGATTGCTGACAAATTGGCGGGTCATGCCATACAAAGAATCCACATCTGCGGTTGCCTATACCTTGCAAAAATTGATGCACATGCAATCTTAGTATTTATTGTGTAGGAAATCAAGACCAGCTAAATCCCAACATGTTTTGCCATTCATCCATTCAATCTTATTATCCCTAAGCTACTTAATGCCACTAACAAAAAAAAAAATAACACATTCACAATATTTAAAGGAATACTATTAAACTTCAATAACGGATACAAACTTCACATGCAATATGTTTTCCACATTCAAATGCTCAAATTCCTTTATCATTCTTGCCCTAGAGGCAGTTTCATTCATGTAAACACCCCATAAAAAGTATCTCAATTTAAATTTTTAAATGTGGAATGTGGAAATTTTGTTATAAACAATACATTGACTGTTCTAAACCCTAAACATAAAAGGTTTTGTTGAAAGCATAAAGTTCCATTCAAAATTTGAAACGTTAATACTTTAAATTTAGGGATATTCTTCAGCCAGGCACGTACATAAAAATATCCCAAAATCATTCAAATTAAATGCAAATTTTCCCAATCCCTCTAATAAACATTCAAAACATCGACATATTTGCCACCACGCTCAATTTAAAGATTAATCACTTAACATGTACGCATCGTAGCCATAAAACCTCCTTCCTGGGTTGTTCTTCGTCCATGCTATCCTTTGGATGCTTAGCCTCCTGCAATAGCACAACTTCAGTTTCAACATTTGACTTCCACCATCCATGTCGTCGATTTGAACAATAAAGGTTAAAATCTATGTGTGAACTGATGAGATTGGGGATGAGCCCTAAACCTAAGTGATTTACCCCTCCATATTGATCAAAATATGGTGAAATTTGATCGAAAATGAAAGAGGCCATGTGATTTGGGCGTGTAAAATTACATCATTTACCCTTGCACATGATCCTCACGTGCTGATAACGGAGGAATTTGGACGGATTAGGGGTTGAGTATGAACGGCGCCACACTTTCGTCAGTTTGGGTACTAGTTTGCCAAAAAAAAAAGTTTAGGTACTCATTTGTCACATTCAACATAGTTTAGGTACCTGAAGGGTAAATATCTCATATATATATACCAATATATATATATATATATCAAAAAATTCAAGAAAAAAAANTCTAGAGTTTTAGTACTTCACCAAACTCATATAGTTCAATAAGAGTTTATTAAATTTTTGAAGCAATCTAAAAACTAATAAGTGACATCCTGATCATAAAACAGTTAGAACGTCTTGATTATAAAAGTACTATTTATGTACAACCATATCCATAAGGATTTTATGGATCCCTAATGTGCTCATGTTTTGTCACATGGGAAACTCTAGTAGCAAAAGTCAATAGTTTCTCTTAAAATCATCTAGAGTTAATTTGAATCTTCATAATATCATATAAATATATATATATATATATTTATTCTTGATTAAATTAGAGAATTCTATGGTGTGAATTTTCGCATCCTTTTAAAATGCAGATCATTATTATAAATATCTTATCAATTGCACATTTGTTGCTGATAATCTATTTTTATTAATTTTACAGAAAAATCTAAAAAATTCTAGGACAACCCAAAACGAACAACCCGACATGAAAACAACAATATATATTCCTTACAAAGCAGCAGTAAAGTTTAACAATATCAACTAATATAAGAAAGGGTCTCCGACCCATATAATATTTACAACACCTTAATAATAAAATTTATCATTCAAATAAATATCAACACCAAACCAATACTTAACTATGCAATGTTATAACTCTAAAGGAAAATAGTACATTAATATTATCTCATACAACTCGAAATAAAAAGTAACCCATGCAACTTTCAAAAATTATAAAATATACCTACTATGCTCATAAATCAAAAGAAGCACTCATTCGAGGATACTCTCAATATAAATTTGATAAGAACACTTTGATAAATAATATTTTTCTTAGCTACACCCAATTTAAAAATCCAAATTGCCTACATACATTTTTACCTTGTTCTTAAAAACTTTTTAGCAAAACCCATTGTTTAACCGATAATGATTTTACGGTTTTAGAAAACTGATAATTTGTCCCAAAATTATTTAAATAGTAAAGTCCTAAACAAAAGAAAGAATTGCAAGTCCATATTATTGAACAGTTTAGACAAACATTTAATCAATAGTATAATCATTATCAAATTTAAACACATATCTTTGGTGATCCACTCCATTATCATTCCAGTGAAAAATCAATTCATGAAACATTATGATAGCTTGTGAAAACAAATAAAATCTTCTTCAAATTTCCAATAAAATCTATGAGGAATATCCATCATCAAATCATTTAAAAATTATATCTTGTGTGAAAATCCACATACTTAAATACTCGTATACCAAACTAAATACCAAATGCCCATGAAGCATTACCTCAGTGTCCTAAGGACATACATGACATGGAGAAGGGGAGAACCGAACTTCGTGACCTTTAGCGTCTCAAGGTATCGTCGATGGATATGTCATCGTCATCACATCATCTTTGTGGTCATCACAACCCTTTGATGTCTCAAAGGCATTGTGACCTCACCACTCTAACAGCACACAACCGCAACTGAAGATGGCATATCATATTCGGTATTTCTCACACTGTGGTATGTAGTATGTACAAGTAAAATCATTTTTAAATCAATTAAATTCCAATAATTATCCCAAAACTTCAATTTTGAAAAACTACTAAAAACACTCATAATTTTATTAAATTATAAATTCATCTCAAAAACTTTTGAAAAACGTTATTCAACCACAATTCTTAAAACCATTATTGAAATTCCAACTAGATTTAAAATTACATATTTATCATTGGATAAATATGGAATATAACTTTATGAAAAAATTATTCATCTAATCAACCACATCTCACCAACTAAACACCGAAGTCACCAAACAAGAATTCTAAATGCCAATTTGTGCCAAAATTTTGGCAGAGCCTTGTCTATTTTTCTAACATTTTAAAAGTGTACAAATAATATAATAAGTACTTGCAAAAAAACACGCTTCTATTATCCAATATATTTCAAAATTCACACCTTCACCTCCATATTAAAGTTAAACATAATATTTTCATACCAACATTCCACTAACCTAAGATAAACATATAAATATAAATTCATGGAGGTTATCAAATGTCATAGTAAAACTTGTATGATCAAAATTTTATCATTATAGAATCAACAACTTCCATAAATTCATAGTCAAAATCATAATTACTTATGATTTTTCCAAGACCTCTATAACTAAATTCTCCAAAAATCTATGCATGTAAGTGTAATTATTTAAGCACACAAACAAAACACACACATATCTATATATTCAAGGCATATCTAAATAAGTTAAAGTCATCGCATAAAATTTCAAGCATTGTAAGTTCAAGGCAATAACTTGATACTTAGTTTAATAAAATATCTCACTCACGGTTTTAAACCCCATAATACCAACAAGCAATATTTCAAATACTCTTTTAGAAAACAACATTTCAGGACAATTACCAACTTCTCCTAGAGCTATTTATTTGAACTCAAGAATATTTTCACTTCAAATAACTTCCAAAAATAATATAAAACTCATAAATAAAATATTACAAAAATTCAAAATTCTTCTCCTACAAAACTTCTTTCCCACATGGCAACAACATCATAAACATCTCCAACCATACTTTTTTCAAAACTTACTCCAAAGCTAAGTTCTACCAATTAGGGGATTTCAAACACAAGCTAAGAATAAAACTTAAACTTAATTTAATCATACAAAAAAAAAAATTAGCCATTTAACAACATAATACCTAGTACTTAAACCAACAAGTAAAATAGTTATACTCAAAACCACAATAATCAGAGCATATAACATTTCAAGCAGTTCTTTGCATCCTAAACAATTATATTCTCTCACACAAACCATACAACAAGATAACATAAAATCCAAGCTCAAAATTGAACAAATCATAAATACATAAAAGGGTTAATATCACTGAAGGTTACTAAACTATATTGTGTTTTACAATTTCGTCATAAATTTTTTTTTCTCACTTTGATCTTCAAACTCATATTCTCACATCATTGTAAGATTTTTTTGAAGTTTTCATCCATTTAAATCTTTAAAAGACATGTGTAATGCACATGACATCCATTTTAAGGGTAAAATTGTAATTTTAAGATTTTTTTTATCACTATAGGTTCCTAAACTATATCGTGATTTACATTTTCATCCTAAAACTTTTTTTTACACTTTGATAACAAATATTTGACTCATATAAGCTTATACATGAGGCTCATGCTAACACCTCTCTCAATCTCTTTCTCTCTCTCCTCTATACAAAGTTATTCTTTTACTTTCTTCTCTATCTTTATTTGTAGATACAAGAAAAAAAAAACAATTGAGTTTTGATTTGAAAAAAAATATTTAATGTGTTGGAAATTAAATTTAAATAACTAAATAGTAGTGAATTTGGATGATTGATTGTATAAAACAACGTTGTTTTAGTTTCTAGTATTTAGTTTTAAAATTCATTAAAAAATAAAACGATGTCGTTTCGATGGGATCCATGACATGACTTCATTTCAGTCATCATCAAAGTTGGAATGGGTTCATGAGTCGTCTTGTTTCAAGAGAAACGGGTCACGCGACCCGTATCCATACCCGACTGGATCTTTCACCTCCTACCACATTTTCTGGTGATTTTGGTACTATTCGTTTCATCTTAATGTTTATGACATCACCCACGTATCGATTTGGCGACACGTCGCCTGAAAATGAATAACCAAGCTTAATATGTAACAATTCATGGGCAAAACTTTTATTATGTTTTTCATTCCTCATCATTTTCTCTACCATTTAGTTATTCAAACTTAACTTTCAACACATATTAAATATTACACAATATGTTTTTCAAAATCAAAACACTTTTGATCAATTTTTTTTTCTTGTATATGAAAATGAAAATAGAGAAAGAAAGGAAAAGAATAACTATTGCATGGAGGAGAGAGAGGTGTCAGCGTGAGCTTCATATGTAAGCTTATCTGAGTGAAATTTTTGTTTGAAAATCAAAGTGTGAAAAAAAAGTTTTAGGACGAAAGTGTAAATCCCAATATAGTTTAGGGACCTATAGTGATAAAAAAAATAACTCTTAAAATTACAATTTACCCTTAAAATGGACTTCATGTGTATCGCATGTGCCTTTTAACTGTTCAAATGGATGAAAACTTCAAAAAGGACTTACGGTGATACGATAATATGAGTTTAAGAATCAAAGTGAGAAAAAAATTGCCATTGGACTTGGCATTATTGTATCTCACTAATGATGATGAACGTGTGAAAAGAAGATTGAAATCGATTTTAGGAGGTCTAAAATAGAGGAAGGAACTATCCCCACAACTCGAAACTCGTCGGATTCCAACAATTGGAGAAAAATGTTCCCACTGGCTTTTTTCCTATTTTCTAGAGAAAATGATGCTTTTAGAGCCAAATTTTTTACATTGGAAGGGAAAGGAAAGCTTAGGCCTTCAATTTCAGGATTAGGAATGGCTCACCGTTGTCGGATATGGCCGGTTTTTCCGTGACAAGGCAATACAGCATAATGACAGGAGATAGAGATATTGAAAAGAGGATGAGAAGAAAGATAGAGAGATCTAATGGGGGAATTTTTGAAAAATAAACCCATTTTAATTAAATGGGACCATTTAGGTAAAATATGAAGTTCTTTTTACCATAACTTTCAAACTTGGAATTGAGCATACCGCCATTCCACGAACTCGTATTGACGAGCCTTACACAATGGCGGTATGGTCAAAACTAGATATTGACAATGCAAAAAATTAACTTTTTGGCAGTCAACTTGGTCAATGTTTAAAAATATAGTATTTTCGTAGGACGGATCGATACAAAAGTCGATGCTGATGATAAATTTTTAGTGATGATATACATTAATTTTAATATGGTGTAGATATCTATATCATAGATGGACCCTATATGTCAATCGGAAAGCATATAAGTTGGAACAATAGAAAAGCAATTCCAAATTAACCATTTAATCTATTCCATTCATGAAAAAAAAAATCAATTACTTCACATAAAAGTAAATTACTTGGTACATATGCATGGGCCAGTCTAGCCCTTCGTTTAAAAGGACTTTCGTCTTCGATTACTGTATAACTTAAAGTAATTTAAATATACAAGTTCAACCAATTTTTTTTTCTCAAAAATAGAGTCTACTATTGTGAAAAGGGTAATTGTATGCATTTTTTATTAATAGGGCTAGTTGTGTTTTGGTATTTTTGATTTATAGAATTTTGTAAATTAGATCATTAACTTTTAAAAGTAGTGATTTAGTCAATTTGTTACATACTAGATTGATTTTTCAATTTTGTGCCAAACAAATTGGTAACGGTTTTATCAAAAACATTGTTTATACAACATATTAAAAGCAACATAGTTTATGAGGAAAGAGAGAAACTGTTACTAATTTATTTTACCAAATTGGAAAGTGTACCAATTTGAAAAAAAAAAATTTGAAAAATTGAGAGTTTAAATTGCTAATTTAGAAAGTTGAGAGCCTAAATTGTAAAATTTTAAAAATCAAAGATAAAAAGTGCAATTAACCCTAATATCTATAGTTTGGATAGTTCATATTTCCAAATTTTGTTTAAGATTTTACAATCAGACCCCAATTTAGTTTAATTGAGTTTTTGGGTCACTAAATAATGGTTAACGATTAGAATCGTCTCATGTGACTTCACACGTGATTGAGTGCCCATTTTGCATAGTTTTTCCATGTAAAGCTTTTATTAGTAGATTTTCTAGGAGTAGATTTATTAGAACTTTTATTGAAAAGGTTTTTAAGTATTTGGATGGAAATAAAAATTTTGACGTTTTAAGGTAGTTCTGTAACTTTTTAAAGAAAAATATAAAGATAATCACTACTAGAAAATAGGGTAAAAAAAGACAATGAAAAATCAACGTCTTAAGTGTTTACACGACGGACACAAACCGTCGTCTAATTAGGCGTCATCGATAGTCATAAAACATAGACGACGATTCAAAACCGATGTCTAAAACCTTACTACGACGGACCACACCATCGTATAAAACTACGCCGAAGCCACGTGGTCGTCATGCGGCAAATACATAGACGACGGTTTTTATTAAAAATCGTCGTATATGTTGATTATAGACGACGGTCAATACAAAGAATCATCGTCTTTATATGATACATAGACAACGGTTTTTAATAGAAACCGTCGTCTATGTTGATTATAGACGACGGTTGCAACCATCAGCTCGTCATTGATATATATTAACTTGGTCCCGTGGCAAATTTTGAACCGTCGTTTATATTATATATTTATGTATATAAATATATATATATTTCCGGCTTTTATATATTAAATATATTTATTTAATATAAATATTTTAATGAATAATATCTTTTCAATTAATAAAATAATAACTAATATAAAAAACAATAATAATAAATCAATTATATTAAATTATACAAAAATATACACAATTCTAATTAAAATAAAATTACAAATTATACAATACTAATTAAATAATAATATTAACAATTACAATTCTTATACATAATGAATAATTAAACTGAACTAATCATACTGCGTTAACAAATTTAAAGGGTTTGAAATTTCTTCAATAAAATATTCAGCCCAATCCTCTTTAAATTCATCCACGAAGTCTTGTACCCAAACACAATTTTTAAACTGTACATAGAAATCAAACAAATAATATTAATTTAATAAAAGGGAAAAACGAATATTAAAAAAAATCAACATTATTCTTTATTTTTATGTTACGAACACAGACTTCTTCGCAATCCTCAGCATCAAGAGCGCTCTCTTCATTCGGTTTTTATGTACCAAATTGAGTGTGAATCAAAGCAATGTCTCCAAACATATCCTCTTCTTCAGATTTGGTATGTGTGTAATGAGGAGTGTTTAATACCACCTACCATTGTGAATCACAAGGATCCTCCACATAAAATACTTGTCTTGCTTGAGAAGCCAAAATAAATGGATCAGATTTGTGACCAAGTTTGTTGAAGTTGACACTTGTAAATCCACAATCATCTTTCTTAACACCATGATTGATGTTAGCCCAATCACATTTGAACACTGAACTTTGAAATTTAATGTAATCCACATCCCATATTCCGACCACTACACCATAGAACGACATATCGGTGAATTTTGGATTGTCATCTTTTGCACTTGAATACAACATCGATCCAGCCACCAAGCTTACGCCGCTATTCTGTGTAACACGTTTATTGTCTCTTTCAACTGTATGGTATCAGATTCGTTGGTGTCGTAGCTCAAATAGCTCATTACTTTAAAACGTGATCCCAATGCCATCCATCTCAATGTATGTGACACACTATTATCTGGTTCACTCAATTCTTTCCAAATCTGCAAAAACACAACATGCACTATTAGTAAATGCATCAACTATTTAATTAATATCACAGTGAAACCAACAAACACTAGATGTGAATTTTTGCAATAAAAGTAACAATTAATGTTAAACTTACTTCATCTAGAAACCAAGAAATGAAAGTGCAATTTTACTCGTTTTGAAACCATTTTGCTTTTCTTGTTTTGTTACGAATATCATACTTCAAACTCTCCATATGTTTCCTAAAGAAAACAAAAGTTAATGACTATAGTAAACCAATATTCAATAAAAAATATAGAGCATAGTTACTTATTTGAAGTAAGGTTGTACTTCGGGTGTATTTGAAAGTATGTACAAATGTACTTTCTCCCATAGGTCACGAGTAATATCCAACAAATTACCACCTTTCAAAGAATCACCAGTATAATCTTTCACACATTATACTTCATGGCGGCCAGGTGGGTTGCCGATTGCATGCACGCCTTTTTGATACTCGCTACAAAATTAGATTGCTTCCTCAACGATGTAGTTCTCTGCAATGCAGCCTTTTGGGCGGTAATGATTGTGAACATACCCTTTCAACACTTTCATTTATCTCTCAAATCGATACATCCACTGAAAGAAAACTGGCCCACAAAATCGCACTTCTTGAACCAAATGAACAGTTAGATGAACCATTATATCAAAGAAAGACAGAGGAAAATACTTTTCAAGTAAACACAATGTCTTAACAAGATCTGTTTGAATAATGTCCAAATTTGAAACATCAATATCTTTTTTGCATACAGCGTTGAAGAAAAAATAAAATCTCATTATTACATGTCTGACATTTTTTGGGAGGACTGATCGTAGTGCAACAGGTATAAGTTGTTGCATCAATGTATGTAAATCATGAGATTTCATGCCTTTCAACTTCAAATCATTTATCGACACAATATTCCAAAAATTTGAAGAATAGCTATCGGGAAATTTTAAATTTGCCAAAAATTTACAAAAATTTTTCTTCTCTTCCTTGTATAATGTGAACATGCAGATGGTAGATATGTCCTCTCTTCAACAACATGAGCAAAATCACTTTTTATGCCCATTTCGACCTAATCAAGCCGAGAATTAAGTCCACCTTTAGTTTTTCCAGAAATGTTAAGCATTGTGCCAACAATGCTCTCACATACATTTTTTTCAATATGCATGACATCTAAGTTATGCCTCACATATAATGACTTCCAATATGCAAGCTCAAAAAATATAGACTTCTTATTCCAGCAATCTCGATCAGCAGTAGACTTTTTTCTCTTATTACCACTATCAAATGACTTAGAGTCAAGTTTTCAAAGTATATCTTTATGAGGGACATTTACCATGGTGGAAGATTATATGTAACTGTAAGCACATGCCAACAATTGTTTTGAAAACTCATATGCTTATGCCAGTTAATGCCATCAGCTGCAATCCCCAGCCTTAAGTTTCAACATTTATTACCAAAATTAGGCCACATGCGATCAACTAGCTTCCAAGACGGTGAATCTGTGGGATAACTTAACTTCCCAACTGCGACATTTTGTTCATTTGCATGCCACGTCAGATTTTTAGCTGTGTCAACGCTTTGAAACATCCTCTTGAACTGTGGAATGGGTGAAAAATACCACATGATTTTATGAGGGACATTTACACGTTTAGTTCCATCGTCAGTTTCCTTCCACCTTGATGCTCTGCATTTAGGACAATTTTTTTGCGCTTCATATTCTTTTCGATAAAGAATGCAGTTGTTGCAACAACAATGTATCTTCTCCTAATCCATGCCCAATGCTATTAGATTCTTTTTTACGTTGTACATAGAATCTGGTAAAACGTTATCGATTGGTAGCATTTTCCGCAATAACTTTTATAATTCGGAAAAACTTGTGTCCGAAAGACCGTATTTCGATTTCAGGTTGTATAACTTTACCAAACTAGATATCGCTTGGTAGCATTTTCCGCAAAAACTTTAATAATTCGGAAAAACTTGTGTCCGAAAGACCGTATTTCAATTTCAGGTTGTACAACTTTACCAAACTATCTAGTTTGGTAAAGTTCGTACAACCTGGATACAAAAGAGTTTCGGTATCCTCCAACAACCTCTTAAATTCACCGGGATTATCCACGTACTTGTCACAAACATCATTCACCATGTCAATATTATTACCCACCATATCTTCATTATCTGTATTTATGTGGGTAAAATGACTTTTAGTGTTATTGCTTTTACTAATTCCACTAACTCTAGAACAATCTCCACAATATTATTCCAACTCTTCTCCATGTAAAATCCACTTATGATAATTCATATCAAACCATTTAAAGTATACATACCCTCTCACTTCTTCAATAGTGCTAAAAAATAAATTCCCACATTTCATACAAGGACATCAAATTTTACCATCTGTATTTGCATTTCTCTTAGTAAATTCTAAAATCATTTCAAAACCCTTTTAAATGCATCGATTCTCCTATCCATCGTTATCCATGATTTGTCCATTTTATCTATTTGAAGAACTAATTAAAACTAATTTAAACAAGAATGATTTAAAATATAGCAATAAATAATATATTACTAACAATTTAACCAACATTTAATAATTAACAAATCAATAATACAAAATAAATAGAGAACAATAAATAAATAAACAATAAATATAGAGACAACGATAATTACACAACTAATTAATATTAATATTTTACTATATTATAAAATTAACTACAACAACATAAAATATATAATAAATAACAATACTATATGAGATTATAACATATCAAATATTTACAACAATCAACTTCAAGCTTCAACAAATTGATGACTTAAATCCTGAATAAATGCTATTTGAATATTTTTTATCACCACTAAAAGAATTTGAAAGAAAATTATGAGAGAAATGAAGAAAATTTTTCTTATTAACAAGTGAATTTGATTGAGAACGAAGATGAAAATATATAGGCACAAAAAATAACAATGGCTAAAGGTTCTACAACGGCTATTTTTGCAACGTTCAAACCCGAGTTTCAGACACTAAACGTAAGAGCGCCACGTGGACAAATGTACACAAAAGGACGTCAGTTAAAAACAAAAACTGGTGTCGAAAATGGGAAGAGTATATACAATGGTTATAAGATAAAACCGTCATCTATAGTTTAATAAAAAACAACGGTTCACTTAAGAACCATTGTCGATGTGATAATAACAGTGTTAAAACCGTCGTCTATACTTTTCAACAAAAACGTGGCACAACGTGGATGCCACGTGTCATTAGAGCTTTATCAGCGACGATTTATGATGTAACCGTCGTTTTAATTATATTATAGACGATAATTTTATTTATAACCGTCGTTGATATTTTCTTTAGACGACGGGCCATCATATTTATTACCCTCCAAAATTAATTACCGTCGTGTTATTGTATAAACGTCGGCTTTCTTTGATAACCGACGTTTATATAAAAGTAAGTCCGTCATCAATAATTTTTTTCTGTAGCAGTGAATATTGCAAAGAAATATATTCATTAAACTTCTATTGAACTTGCTTGAAAAGCTTATTCTTGGTTTCTTAGAAGAAGCTCAAAATATGAGCTTCAAGAAGAGGAAAAACAATTTGTTTAAGCCTTAAAAAGCTCTTGTCCATTTGTAGCCATATACCAACATTTTATCACAGTAGAGCTATTGGAGGAAAAATAAAAAACTATACCAAACTGGCATTGATACTAAAGTTCATTTTGAATCAACTTTTAAATTTAGGTCTATTAGGTTCAATATCAATTTGGATCTTAAATATTTTAGTAATTTTACTTTAGTGCATCTAATTTGTTTAATTGCATTTTAATCGTATCATATGCGAATCAAATGATGAGTAATTTGTCCAATTTGTTTAATCCCATTACAATATATCATTTTGAATGCAACTTAATAGCAATTGAACCTTCTTCAGCCAGATGGTTGATGCCATCTTTTTTCCATTATTAGACCAAACTTGGCTATATTATTGTGGACTCCATTGATTAGTCTCTTATCTAGAATAGTGTTTAAGGGGTTGGTGTAGACGTGTAGTTGTTCGTTCTGGGCTTCTTTATAAACTCATCCAACAAAAACTCTGTACACTCTACTTTTCCCTTTAAAATTACCAAAAGAGGCGTTAGACTTTTCTTTTAAAAAATAAAATAATCCTGTTTTTTCCAATTTATTTTTAAAAATGATTGAGGTTTAGAACTTGCTGGATGAACAGTCAATACAATAATTTACAAGCACAATTAAAACTTGAAAAATTTAATAGAAATTAGTTAGGTCACCTGCAAAGATAGGCGTGATATGATTGAACATGATTCTCCAAGGAGATGTAGAGATTAAAAAAATATATATTTGGTTTAATTATTACTCAAAAAATTAAGAGATATTGGTAGATGGTGGTTGGCATATTTAATGCTAAGCTGGCTAAAGAGCAATAAATAAATACATAATTATAAACATATAATGCAAACTTAGTCAATATATATATAAGAGCTTAGCTTAAATATATATATATATATATATATATATATATATCTATATAATATTAGATTAAGCTATTATTAACTATATTTCATAGTTTTAAAATGTAAACTGTCATTAATAGTTACAAATCAATAATAAACATATATATTCATTTTTCCATTTAGATATTGAATTTTGATAAAATCCAAATATTGTATATTTTATTACGTGTAATAATCATAATTTGTGATTAGATGTACTTTAGTGAAAATATATTCTAAAAATAACCTTTATGTTTTCAGTATCAAAGGTATACTTTATCAATTATATATATGTAATTTATTATTATAATGAGTAATATAATCTGATTATTTGTAATCCACGGGTTATGCTTTGACTATCAAAGATGTAGACTTGTTTTTTAGCAAAATTATATACTGAATTACAGGAAAAGAAGCAAAGGCAAACAAGACAGGCAAAAAAGCAATGGAACAAAATAAATCTACATATGGGAATTCTCTTCTGGTGCCTAGTGTGCAAGAATTGGTGAAGAAGGAGCCAATTCTCAGTGTACCCTCAAGATACGTACGTCCTGATCAGGACCCAATTTTCTTATCTGATCAACTTTGCTTTCCTCAAATCCCAGTCGTCGACCTTCAGAAGCTGATTTCTGCAGAATCAACTGCTTCTGAGTTGGAAAACCTCCACTCAGCTTGCAAGGATTGGGGTTTTTTCCAGGTACATATATATACCCTACGGTTTCTTTCTTTTTGATTTAAGGTGTGCTCTTGTACTAATTGGAAATTTTGAATATGGAAAGCTTGAGAAAAGAAAAATAATTAAGCTTAAAATTTTGAAAGAAGAAAAAGAAAAGAAGAAGAAAGAATAGAAGTTTTTTATTTATTTATTTATTTTTTTTCAATCAGGTTAATTACAATAATTGCTAAAAGGAAGAGGTGTATTTCGAACTTACGACTTTTTATTGTGGACTTACCACTAGATCAATCTCATTTCGTAAAAAAAAATAATCAATAAATCAATAAAAGCTGAATTATATAATTTAAAGGTTAGTGATCAAATTCATAGAAAATTAAACTAAAAATTTATATATTATTAAAGGTTAAATGAAAATTACCAAAAAAAAATGGCTAAATAATCTAATACCTTTTAGAATTCAATTTTTTCAACATATAGATGCTCTCTATTTTACAAAAAATTTACAATTAAGTCTAATTGAGTTAAATTTAACATAATATGTTAAATGCACTTTAGTACTTTTAAATTTTTTTTTACCAATTTTCTTGTAATCAAAAAAATAATCTCAATCTTTTTTATTACATCCTTAATTGCTAAATAAATTTTTTTATATAGTGAATTTGTGTTTCATCCTAAAAAAAAATTTCATTTAAAGTTTTTTTGCTTTCAGCTTAAATTTTTTAGCTTAAAATTTCTGCAGATTTTTCATCTAAAAATTTTAGGATAAAAAATTTTCATGATGAAAAATATATTATAAGATGAAATAAATTTCCATAATAAATTTATTTTTTAGCAATTCAGAATGAAAAAAATTTGTAGATAAAAAAAAATAAAAAAGGATGAAACAAATTTTCTTTTAGCACATTAGATTGAAGAAAAGTAATAAAAAAATTAGATAAAAAGAAAATTTTTAGAAGAAAATTATTTTAGAATAAAAAAAAAATTCATAATAACAATTTTTTTTTTTTACAATTTAGGATGAAATAAAAATTTTTAGATATTTTTTTTTAATATTTTAAAAAATTGGTAAAAAAAAATTAAGTTTTAAAAGTACTGAAATAAAATAAATAAATTCTATTAAATTTAATTAATTGCAACATTTTGCAAACTAAAATGTATCAAATGTTAAAATTAGTTGCAATGCATCTTATTTTAAAAATTTAATTTTAAAAATACTAAAATGTATTAAACTTTATTATTAAATCATATTTCGGTAATATATGACTTAGTTATCAACAATTATTTTTGGGGTGAAGTCTAAAGATTAACACTAAACAGTTCCCGTTTGAAAGCGATATGATTGATTCCCATACGAAAACAAAAAAATAAAGAAAATGAGAAAAATGACACATGTTCAAGTTTAATTGCGGGTTGAATACTGGAGATCCTTGTAATATTACTTATTTATTGCTTAATCAAATATTAATTGTTTTGTTTATTTACTGAATAGCAAAGTAAATTTAGCAAGAAATATATATGCTATATATCCTAGCTAATTATAGTATAGTAATATTCCAGTTGGTAAACCATGAAGTAAGCTCTTCGTTGGTGGAGAAAATGAAGAATGATATTCAAGACTTTTTCAACCTTCCAATGGAAGTCAAGAAAAAGTTTTGGCAAACTCCAGGAGAAGTAGAAGGGTTTGGTCAAGCATTTGTAGTTTCTGAGGAACAAAAGCTTGATTGGAATGACATTTTCTTTTTGACTACTCTTCCAGTCCATATGAGAAAGCCTCACTTATTTCCTGAACTTCCTTCTCCTTTCAGGTTAACTAATTATTTACTTATTATTAATATCCCTTATTTATCTTAATTTCTATTTCACTTTAATTGAGGATATATATGCTCTGCAATTGCTATTTAAGGTTAGAAGTGGACGATAGTTAACTTTTAAAAAAAATTCAAATTGAACTACTATCAACAGTTTAGCTAGGTTACAAACTAAACCATTAGAGTTATTTAAATCAAATTAAATTGTTTATAGACAGTTTAATTTGGTTAGATGTTTATTTTAAAAATTATTTTTAATTGAATAATAATGTATAAATATGAATGTGTTAATTAAAAATTATTATTTTTTAAATAAAAATGTATTAAAATTGATATTAAATAATATATAATATATGATATTATATATTAAAATATAAAAATTTATAATGACAGTTCAGTTTGAATTAGTTAAGTTTAAAATCCATCTAAACTGTAAACTGAATTGTAAAAGCTGTTTGACAAAACTACAAATCAAACCAAACAGTTTGATCTTTAAAAACAAAACAAACAAAACCAAAAACAATAATTTATTTCAATTTAGCAGTTTGATTTGATTTATGTCCGCCTCTACTTGAAGTGTATATCTAATTTACTAAATTCCTTCATATATATATATATATGTATATATATTTGTATTAATTATGCAGAGAAACCTTGGAAACATACTCATTCGAACTAAAAAATCTAGCAATGAGAATTCTAGAACAAATGGAAAAGGCTCTGAAAGTGAATGCCAAGGAAGTGAGAGAATTGTTTGAAGGTGGTCTTCAGGCAATGAGGATGAACTATTACCCACCATGTCCTCAACCAGAGCAAGTCATTGGCCTCACCCCTCATTCAGATTCTGTTGGCCTCACCATTCTCCTTCAAATCAGTGAAGTTGAAGGCCTCCAAATTAAGAAAGATGGAATTTGGGTCCCAGTTAAGCCCTTACCAAATGCCTTCATTGTCAACATTGGAGACATTTTAGAGGTAAATTAAAGTAAACCCATGTTTTTGTACTTTCATAAAATGTTCTTAAGTACTAAATGTTAATTTGGGATTTATTAAAAAGAGAAAGCTATTTAAGCATTAATTTTAATTTTTGTTTGTATTTTGATGGTTAATTTACTTTATAATTGGCAGATTATAACGAACGGTGAATATCGTAGCATTGAGCATCGGGCAACTATAAACTCTGATAAAGAAAGACTGTCAATTGCTACATTTTACAGTCCAAGATTTGATGGTGAAATGGGTCCTGCATATAGCTTGATCACTGAAAAATCACCTGAAAAGTATACAAGGATTGGAGTTCAAGAATACTATAGAAATCTTTTTCAACGTGAGCTTCATGGAAAGTCTTATCTTGATTCGATGAGATTATAATATATTAATGCTCATGAGCATTAATTATAACTCATTACAGTCCACGTAATATATACTTTGTAATATTATGCCATTATGGAACAAAAATACTAGTGGATATAATTATCTAAATGTATTCAATTTAAAATTTTAATGAATTTATATGAAATTATAGACTTAAAAAAATATATGGATTGTTATAGAATTTTATAGATTGTGTATAAAATTTATATAAAAATTCAATGAAATCTATGTATAATTTTATTTAGATTTATTTATTTATAATTTTATTTTTGAAATTGCCAGAAATATATTAAAATTTATTATTTATTAAACTTTTTTAAAATTAATAATTTTTTAAATCTTTTTATATTTTAAAAGATTTTTATAAAATTTTAATAGAATAAATTTAAATTTTAATAGAACTTAAAGCATATTAAAGAAATGAAAAATGAAAATGTATAGATATTTTAAAATCTCATATTGTTCTAAAATAAGTTGGGATAAAAATAGAGAGGAAAAGTAAAGGAAAAATTTATAACAAAAATATGGATTTCTATTTTCCTCCCAAATTGGAAGGAAAATTGGAATTCTTTTGGGAAAAACTATCGGGTCTTCTCCTCTCTCTCTCTCTCTCTCTCTCTCTCTCTCCTTCTTCAAGCTCTTCGATCTCCAACATGCTCTCTTGTAACTCTGTCTTTTGACCGCTAACTTCCAACTCCGCAGAACAAAAGGAATACTACGGAATTGAATCTTCCTATCGCATTTCCTCATGTACCAAACAGAAAAAAATAAAAAAAAATAAAAAAAAAAATTGAATTTAAAAAAAAAAATCAATAATTAACAGAACTAATAAAAATAAACATTATTTTGAAAATATTTAAATCATATTAATTTAATATTCATTTTAGACATTACCAATAAAAAATAATTTGTTTTAAAACACTGTTTATATTATTTATGTTACATATTTATTTTTACAATCTGGATTCCATTGAAAATATTTCAAATGCTGAAATATATATAAAAAAAATTTTCTTATTAAATTTTTTACTCTTTTTTTATTGTTAAAAAAAAAAAAAAAACATTAGGGATTCTCTCTCCTTTTCATTTTTTTAAATTGTATTTCCACTTTTTAGTTATTTATTTATTTATTTTTTCTTTCTTTTCAACTTTATTTAAATATAAAATAAAATAAAAAAGACTTTTTAAGATTTTCCGAAATTTCCAAAATCCTAATCCAATTCCCAATTAAAGTCCACTTTCCGACGCCGTCTCACCCCCTCATCCCCAATCGCGGACGATCATGATCTTCTTCCCAAAGATGGTCAAGGAAGTTGAAGCCCATACGTTTTGGTAAATTTTGATGGCCAACGAAAGCGAACTTCCACGAAGACCAATATGCTTTCGTGAGACAAGAATCGACTATGCCAGAATTGCTGATGGTTGTTTGGTTGAAATCGACTATGTGAGAGAGACTGAGAGAGAAAAAAAACTTGCATACAACATTTCTCTCACGTTATCGTTTAGTATTATTTTCATTAATCACTTATTATTATGTAAATTTAATTATTTATAATTATATATCTATAAAATAGAACAGAAATTCTACAAAAGATTTATTAAGTTTTTATGTATAAATAATCTGATGTACTATATCGGAGGTTTAACAATTGTATAGAAGTTTTTGGTAAGTGAAGAAATAAGGCAAAAGGAGCCAAAAAGAAATAGATAAATTTTCCAGATATAATTTTAGTTTTCCTCCCAATTTGAGAGGAAAATAGAAATCCACATTTTTATGTTAACTTTTGTCCTTTGAGTTATTATCTCTAATTTCTTTTCCCAATTTTTTTTTTCACATCACGATCAAACTGAAGATTTTAAAATCCTCTGATTTTGTTTTCCTCATGACTTTCCAAGATCCAAACAGAAGATTTTTTTTTTAAAAAAAAAAAAAAATCCTTAGATACACAATTGGATTTGAAAAGTATATAATAAGATTGAGTGATAAGGAAGTAATATATTGGTACGTAGTGGATATTAAAAAAATGTTTGTCTTACTTAAGAATCATGAGATATTGGAGGTTGGTGATTAGTGATAAGGAAGTAGTGATAAATAAAGTATATTGCTAGAGCTACCACTTAGTTTATTAATAAATTTATTATTTATTTATATACGTGTAATAAATTCATGCATAAATTATATACAAATAATCAGTAATCTTAACCAATAATAATCTCTTAATTAGCTTTAAGCTATGCATAAAGCTAAGAAAAATGTGCAAAAAAAATGTGGAAGGAAAAAATGGTGAGAGGAAAAAGAATAAATGTTTTTTCCATGCTTGTATTTAGTAATTACATGAAAAAATGTAGTTAAATAAGGTTAATTTAGTTGATATGCTACTCACATTTATACTAAAAAAGTCATGGATTTGAGACACTAGATTGAAAAATTGAAATTTTTTTTTTAACTTTTCTTTCTGAAAATTAATAATTACACGAGGAATTGTAAAGGAAAAAAGAAATTTTCATAACAAATCTTTGTTTTTATTTTTTTTTTTGGGTTAAAAAAACGTTGGACAGATAAAGAGAGTTCTAGCAAATAACTATTATTTTTTACTAGAGGTGAGGTTGGGCAAAAACCAATTGGTTCTCAGTTTTTTCTATGGGTTCAATTTGTATAATTTTTAAAATATTATAAAATTATAAAACTGAACTGATCATTATTGGCTCAGTTTAGTTTAGTCCACTATTTAAGTTGGTCTATTTTCTGCAATTTTAAATAGTAAATCTTTCATCGTCAAGCCAACATACGTTTATTGCTAATTTTCCTAGATCCGCTGAGCTTCCAACCTAAGCAACGAAATAATCAAATTTTATTCCTCTTACAGAAAAAATTAAATTCTTAACCAATCCAACTTTTCATCTGGATTTAAACCCAAATATTTGCTCTTGTTTGTTTGTTTGTTGTTGACAGATATACAAAAAATTTAGTGGCAATATGACACGTAATAAAATAATGAGATAAATTGGGAAGAAAAAAAAAAGAGAATAAAAAAATAAATTGAAAGGAAAGTAAAAAGAAAAAAGTTGAAAATAGTAGTAGAAAAACAATAAGTCCAAAAAAGTATAAATCAACATTTTTTTATTTTTTTACTTTTTATATTTATATATATTTGTCGTTTCAACGACAACAACCAAATGAAGGGAAAAAGTTTGATAAAGAAATCCATTTTCTTTTTCTTTTTTTAAAATTCTACATTTCTTCATAGCATCATCAAACGATTTATTAGTTATTATTTTTTATTTGTCACAATAGAAATATAAATAGAGATTTAAAAAAAAAAAAACTCTTTAATGATCTTGTTTATAGATTCTGTTAAAAGAATAAATATTGTGAAGTACTTTTAAAAATTCAGTTAACAAGCATAATTAAGCAAAATACTATTTATAAATATATAATTTTAAAAAAATGATAAGTACACTATTATCAGTCATTACTAATATTTTAGAAAAAAATAAATTTATACATCATTAGTTAATTGATATAGATAAAACTTTTGGAGATAATTTTTAAATTAAATGTCAATCATGTAAATAGTCATGCCACATAAACGGAATCCAAACAAAGCCTAAAACATGGGGACTTTCCTTTATGGTGTTCCGTTCTATGTTTTTTTTTTTCTTTCTACAATTCCTAAAACTTTTAATTAAAAATAATAATAAATATAAAAAACAAACAAACATTAAAATTTTAGAATCCTTCCACTTTTATTTTCTTTTTTCTTACATTATAAATCTGAGATCCAAACTAAGCCTAAATTTGCAGGGGAAAAAAGAAAGAGATCAACAAAGGCAAAAAAAAAAAAAAAAAA
>QANX01005108.1:371-86957 GCA_003254975.1 Ochetophila trinervis | reverse complement strand
AAAAAAAAAAAAAAAAAAAACAAACATGGAACAACATAAATCTACATATGGAAGTTCTCTTCTGGTGCCTAGTGTGCAAGAAATGGTGAAGAAGGAGCCCCTTCTCAGAGTCCCCTCCAGATATATTCGTCCTGACCAAGACCCAATTCTCGTTTCTGATCATCTTTGCTTTCCTCAAATTCCAGTCATAGACCTTCACAAGTTTATTTCTGTAGAATCGATTGCTTCTGATGAGTTGGAAAACCTCCACTTTGCGCAAGGACTGGGGTTTCTTCCAGGTATCCTAGCTAATTTTTCTTCTTCTTTTTCTTCTTGTCATTATTATTAATGGTCTTTTTCTTCTCTCCTCCTTCATTTAATTACTTTTCATGCATGATTGGAGTGTAAATTCAGGCCATTTAGCACGGGTCAAGCCCAAAATTTTGGATTCCGACAAATATCTTTTTTGGCACAAACATAATATATTAAAAAAATTATATTATGATATTTTTATTCAATCAAAATACATTATAAATTTAAATTCTAATAAAAATTATGAGTTTTATTTTTCAAATATATTAAATTTGATCTTGTTATACATATTAAATAAATAGACTATTCAATTGCATAGTAATTTTTAAAATTTAATCAATTGTTGTTATACATCTATATATACATAATATAGATAATTAATTATTAATTTTTATCATTTTTTAATTAATTTGATGTGGTCTATGATTTGGATCAATGATTATTTAAAAATATAAAATAAATTATATCAGACTTTTAAAATGGGCTTCAAGATCGAACCACATCGGACTCTAGTTAAATTTGGGCCAATTTTTTCAAAAAAATTTAATTAGATTTTGAGATTTCGAGCTTGTTTTACATGTCTAATTATCACTAATTAATTGTCTCATATTTGATTCAGTTCCACATTTATTGTTCCATTTATATGTTTCATGTCCAATTAGTGATATAATATAATTTTAATAAAAAAAATGTAACAAAAGACAAAAATAAAATAAAATAAGCAAATTAAAAGTAAAGTGTTTAGATCAGGTGGTGAGATCCTGTTAAAGAATGTAAAAAAGACCAAAGAGTCCAAATCTAATCAAACCAGCCCAAATTAACACGAATTCAGCTTGAACCCGTTCAATATCTTTTTTACATATATATATATATATATATATATATATATTTATATATTTTAGATAAAGCTGTGAGTTTTGAATCTAAGTATTCAAGAATATTTTAAAATTTAGAATTTTAAGGACCTTTAATTCTGATACCAATTTGAATTAATTTTTTTAAAAAGTTTAAAATAATGGGTGTGAATAATTATTATTATTTTTTTTATATATTTTTTTCTAATACTTACAAAAAAAATATTTGTATTTTTTTTTCTCCCATCTTACAAAAAAAGTTTAAATATAGTCTTTATAATCAGAATATCATTACCACAGTTTTCATCAAGATTGTCATTAAAAAAATTACTTTTAGTGATAAATCTGATAAAATTGTCACTAAACAATTTATTTTTTGTGATGATTATTTTCAGATTTGTCACTAAAATCCTACTTCATAGTTGGGGCATCCTACGTCGTAATTAATCATGCCATCCATGTCAATTGCCACATAGTTTAAATAAATTATCAATTAAATTTAGAAAAAAATAATTACTTTTTTATAATAATTACAAGTAGATATCACGCGATTATGTTTTACTTTTCTAATTAAAATTTATTAAAAATTTAAAATATATCTGAATGACTTAGCATTATTTAAATTTAAATGATCTATTTTGCCAAATAGAATATATATTCACCATAAAAAAATTATTGCATCTTTACTGTATCATAAATATACATATAAATATATATACATATACATATAAATATACATATGAATATATATACATATAAATATATCGATAAGTACTATAACCAACTCCTAATCGGTTGTGGATTCGATGAGACATGCTGATAAGAAAAAAATAAATAAATAAATAAACATTTTCGAGAGAGTGAAAGAGAACCCATATATAAGACAACAAAAAATGAGAAAAATGACATGGTTCCTTTTGTGGTTTAGTAAGGATATATCCTGCTTATTTTATGTATTATCTATTTATTACTAAGATATTTACTTATTTTATTGATTAACAAAGCAAAGCATGAATTATATATATCTTAGTTAAATAGTATTATACTTCCAGTTGGTAAACCATGAAGTAAACTCTTCCTTGGTGGAAAAAATAAAGAAAGAGATAAAAGACTTTTTCAACCTTCCAATGGAAGAGAAGAAAAAGTTTTGGCAAACTCCAGGAGAAGTAGAAGGATTTGGACAAGCTTTTGTGGTTTCTGAGGAACAAAAGCTTGACTGGAGTGATATGTTCGTCTTCACTACTCTTCCATTCCATATGAGGAAGCCCCACTTGTTTCCTAAACTCCCTTTTCCTTTCAGGTTAAATTTATTCTTATTCTTTCAAGGATGGTTTTGCTAATGTCACTTTATGTGTACCTAATTTATTTTAACCCTCTTGCATATTTTACATTTATATATATATATATATATATGTAGAGAAACCTTGGAAATATATTCATTGGAACTAAAGAATCTAGCAATGAGAATTCTAGAACAAATGGAAAAGGCTCTGAAAGTGAAGGCAAAGGAAGTGACAGAATCGTTCGAAGGTGGTCTTCAGGCAATGAGAATGAACTATTACCCTCCATGTCCTCAGCCAGAACAAGTCATTGGTCTTACCCCACATTCAGATGGTGCAGGCCTCACCATCCTCCTTCAAATCAGTGAAGTTGACGGTCTCCAAATTAAGAAAGATGGAATGTGGGTCCCAGTTAAGCCCTTACCAAATGCCTTCATTGTCAACATTGGAGACATGTTAGAGGTAATAAATACCCATGATTGATTTTCAATTTTTCCTTTTAATTTTTTCTAAAATTGTTGATTTTGAACTGTAGATTGAAAAGACAAGTAGTTTCGGCTACCTAGAGTAATAATCATAGTGAGATTGTTTAAAGACTTACGAGAGAAATTGTAATTTTATTTAATATTAAAGTTTGGTTTAATTGAATATAAAAAAATGACAGTGTTAACAAAATAGTCTGAGGTGATATTGTTTTTGAAAAGTAAAAAACTGTTTTAGGAGTTTAAAAGTTGTTTTTTAAAATGTTTGAATAATTTTTTAAAAGTATTTTTTATTTTTAAATTATTTTTTTTTATCAAAGTCAGTAAATATTAATTTTTTTAAAAAATATTTTTTAAAAAACAGAAAAGGAAGTAAAATAAAAAATAAAAACTATATCAAACATGACTTAAGTATAAGATGATTCACTTTCTAAATAGTAGTTTAAAGTACTTTTGAAAGGAGAAAAAAAAATAATTAATGCATATAGTTTATTAATTTATATGTTTTGATATAATTGTCTTAATTTGCAGATTATAACGAATGGTGAATATCGTAGTCTTGAGCATCGTGTAACTATAAACTCTGAAAAAGAAAGACTATCAATTTCCACATTTTACAGTCCCAGGTTTGATGGTGATCAACTGGGTCCTGCACATGGCTTGATCACTGAACAATCACCTCAAAAGTATAAAAGGATTGGAGTTCAAGAATACTATGACAGTTTTTTTTTCACGTGAGCTTGATGGGAAGGCTTACATTGAGTCCTTAAAATTACAATATGGTGATAAGCATTAGAATTCATTACATTATCCACTTACTACTTTGTAATAATATGTCATTATATATTGTGGAACAAAAACCACCTTATGTATGCTACTATGAATTTTTTTTTTTTTTTTGGTGAATAAAAAAGGACCTACCCGTAGCAGGGTCATAGGCCCAGGAGGTATTTAGCGAGTGGACCGATCCATGCGTCTTTTTAACCCAATAGGAGTCCGCGATGGGAGCCCGTGTTGCTAAAATCTCCCTCTCTCTCGTGCGGTAGCAGCGGAGAGAAGCACTTAAGTCCAAATGGGGCTACCAAGACTCGAACCTCAACTCCCGTACTCGCAGGTGTGAAAGCTCTGCTGGCTCCTACCACTGGGCTACACCCTCAAGTGCGTATGCTACTATGAATTCGAAGTATCATGAATTTGCAAATTTGATTGGTTGGATGGTTTTACTATATACTTTCATAAATCTCCTATGTTGTTTGGTATTGTAGGTTTATTGAATATAAAATTTATTAGTTTTGTATATGTAACTCTTATAGCTGCTCCTAATTGATCATTTTAGTATATTAACGTCATATATCTTTGAGTTTGTTATCTTATATTTATAAATATTTACCTGCTTGTTGAAAGTTCTTGTTTAAAATTAAACACTATAATTGATTGGTAAATAATTAGTTGATTTTCAATCTCTTTTTTGAAGAGATAAAAATGTTATAGTTCAAATGTCAGAAGAAGCATGCGTGTATATATATACAGTGAGTATAAAATGAAGATATCTTTACTTTAGTAAGTTAGAATATAAACATGCTACAATATATAGATTTAATCTCAACTGTTGGTTTCATCCAACAATTCACATGATTTAGTAAAATTCAAATTAAAAAATAAAAAAGTAAAGCAAATAAAAAAAATCATTTATTATTTGCTTTTTATTTTTATTTTTTAACAGTAAAGCAAAAGCAAAATTCCAATGGTTAGAAATACGATTTCTGTTTTTTTATTTGCTTTACTTTTTTTATTTTTTAACTTGAATTTTATTAAATCATGTGAACTGTTTGATGAAATCAACGGTTGAGATTAAACTCATGCATTGTAGCATGTTTAGATATTTACTTACTAAAGTAAAGATATAAACATTGTAGACTCACTGAATATATATATAGGTTAATTAGTCCAACAAAAATTAATTGAAAGAGAGATATATCAACATAAAAAAAATTTAAAAAAATTGCTTTTTCTTATCTTAAATAGATAACAATAATAAATAATACTAATAACAATAATAAAAATCTAGCTGTTCTTGCCCAATCTTCATACTAAACATATAAAAAGAAATAAGAGGAACAAAATATATATTTGTTTCATTTTGTTTCCATATATATANTCCATATATATATATATATATATATATATATTTTTTTTTTTTTGTGTTCAATTTTTTGTGGTCTCCTAAAGTTCTCGCTAAAACATAACAAAACTGGTCAAAAATGCATGGGTGAAATCACAAGCGTTCATTATCCAATGATTAAATTAGCCATTTGTTCAAAGATAAGTTATGTCTCTATTTTTTTTTTGGTCTCTATTATTTTCTNTATTATTTTCTATGAAGCGAAAAAAAAAAATGATAAATAGTATAGAAAATTCAGTGAGCATGCTCTCCATCAAGAAAATATTGCTCTGAAAAGAAGTAGCCATATTAGTAGGCAAAGCCCAAGCAAAAAAACAAAGGCCTATAATCAATGGTGATATGGTAGACTTTGAATCCCCGGTGGGCAGCCAGGCCACCCAAGCCTCTTTGGAGGAGATAACACAATGGGGCTTTCATTCTGGTAGAGGCGATCAAAGTCATACCTCAGGTGGAAGTGCAAGGAGATGGAAAAAAGATGCTCAGAAAAGGATCCTTAATAAGGATGGAAATTCGGCAAGGGCAAGTTCTTCATCCTCAGCTTTGCCACGGGATTTTCTCAAGGCCGAGGAGGCAGCCAACACATGCCCCCCCTTGCCACTGAGATTTATCTCGTGGAACTGTCGGGGACTTGGTAAAGGGGATACAGTGAGTGCCCTCCGGAGACTCTGCAGGACAAAGCAACCACATTATTTGTTCCTAATGGAAACCAAGGGAGGTAGAGAGAAATTTGATAGATTGGGTCTGAAAATGGGGTTTCAAAATTCTGTGTTTGTGGAGGCTAGAGGAGCAGCCAGTGGTTTGGCTCTCTTATGGACAAATGACTTAAATCTCCGGGTAGTTTGGACGAGTGACCGTATTGTCTGTTGCAAGATAAATGATCCAATTGTCAGGCAGTGGTGCTTGATGGGGTGTCATGGTTCTCTGAACTTAGCAGAGAAAGATTTGTTTTGGGAAAATCTAGAAATGATAGCTAGAGATTGTAATCTACCCTGGGCAATAATGGTAGATCTCAATGAAGTTGTGGAAGTGAGTGAAAAGATGGGGGGTAGAGACATTTGGAGGAGAAAACTCTATTTAAAATCCTGCATCTAGGCTTTGGGAGCGGTGGATTTGAGATTTGTTGGCAAGAAGTTCACATGGGAGAATCGGCAGGCTAGTTGCTGGTTTATCAAGGAAAGAATAGATCGAGTCATAGCCAGCAGGGAATAGGTGCATTTGTTTTGTGAAGCTCAAGTTGAACATCTGTTTTCAATAGAATCAGATCATTCTCCAATAATGTTGACTACACCTATGGAGTTGAAAACTGGCCGGCGCCCCTTTAGGTTCCTAAAGGTATGGGAGGAGGATCAAAATAGTCATGATGTTGTGAAGCAAGCTTGGTCAGGGCATACAAGGGGGGCATGGAGGCTCACAAACTCTTAAGGAAATTGAATGCCACTTGATCAGCCTTGTGGAAATGGAATAGAAACAGTTGTGGCTTAGCTCATGTGAAGATTAAAGAGTTGGAGGATGAAATGACCGAGCTTGAGGAATGTCCCTGAGAAGTCGGATGAAAGACCTTGAATCCCAGATAAGAGGTCAAATAAGACGTCTTGAATCCATTTTGCACCAAAAGGCAATGGAACTTTGGATTGCTGCTGGTGATAGAAATACAAAGTATTTCCACACCAATCTGCTCACAAAAAAGAGAGCAAATAGGATCTTTGTTATAAAGGAGAATGGAAGCTAGTTAAGGGCTGCCGATTTGGTTCGGAAATATTTCATTCATGAATTCCAGGAGTTGTATTCCACCAGTAGCCTAGACATACCTCCTAACATTCAGGCTCTAGGGGGCAACGAAATTTCGGTTGGTGACAATGCCTTGATTCTCCATATTCCTGCTGTGGAAGAAATTAAGGAAACTATTTGGAGCCTGCAACCTCTTAAGAGCCCGGGACCGGATGGGTTTCCAGGGTCTCTCTATAGAACATATTGGATCATCATTTAGGATCAGATTGTTGACTTTGTGCAAGAATGCTTCAGAACCAAGGGAATGCCAAAAGGAGTTAAAACAACTTTTATTGTTCTTATTCCCAAGTGTCAGCAGGCAAAAAATTTCAACCATTACCGTCCCATAAGTTAATGTAACTTCTCCTATAAAGTGGTTTCAAAGATCCTAGTTAATAGAATGAAGCATTTCCTTCCGAGGATTATTTCCCCTAATCAAAGGGCTTTCATAGGGGGAAGATGGATCGCGGAGAATACGGTGTTTTCCCAAGGACTAGTGCACAAAGTCAGGAAGCATAAAGGCAAGAACGGTTTGATGATAATCAAATTAGATCTTAAAAAGGCCTATGATCGTATAGAATGGTCTTTTGTGAACAAGGCTCTAGAAATTTGGGGATTTTCTTGTGAAGTAAGGAGAATGGTTTTTAATTGCATATCTTCTGTAGAGTATGAAGTTCTGTTGAATGGAAGTAGTATGGGTAAGGTGGAGCCAATCAGGGGTCTAAGATAAGGAGACCCACTGTCTCCCTATCTCTTTATATTATATGCTGAGGTCTTCACTCGGTTGCTAGCCAAAAACGGAGGAATTTAAGGGATCAAAGTCTGTAGAGAAAGGCCGGCCATCTAACACCTCCTATATACGAATGACCTTCTAATTGCGTGTCGGGAAAATAAGGAAAATGAGCATGCTATGCTCAATTGCCTGGACTTGTACTGCTCTTGTCAGAGTAAGCCATCAATATTGAAAATTCAAGCGTGCTATTTTCACGTAATACTTTAGCGTTCGTCAATAGGAGCATCAGAGAAGTTTTGGGGTTGAAGGAAATGGGGGAACAAGCAGATTATCTAGGAAACATGCTGATTTTTGGACGAAATAAATCTAAGGAATTTGGTCTCCTCAAAGAAAAGATTACAAGCCCGTTTGGAAGAATGGAGAAGCCAGCTTTTGTCAAAAGTCGGCAAAGCTACCCTTATTAAAGTAGTGGCCCAAGTCTTGCCAGTATAGTCAACATCTACCTTCTTTATACCCAAATGGGTGTGTAATGAGATGGATGCCATAGTTAGGCATTTTTGGTGGGGTATAAGAAAGGATGGAAGCTGTCGTATGGCTCTAAAATCTTGGAATTCGATGTGCTTGCCCAAAACTTGCGGTGGTTTAGGCTTTCGAAGGGTCTCGGATATTAATAAGGCCTTGTTGGCTAAACTCGACTAGTTTGTGGCTCGAGGAGAAGGTAATATGTGGACCACTATGCTTAGAAATAAGTATTTAAAGGAAAAAAAATCATTTTTTGATTGTAAGGCTAAGAAAGGGGATTCTTTTGTGTGGAGGGGAATCTTAAGTTCCAAAGAGTTAGTGAGAGCTAGGGCCTGCTTCCGGGTGGGGGATGGAGCTTGTATAGATCCATAGAAGGATCCATGGTTTCCTTGGAGACAAAGAAAAATCATTACTTTAAAAAATGAGGGTTCTACTTGTGAAGTTTCTAAAGTTGCAGACCTTATTGACCAACCTAATAGGAAATGGAAGAAGCATTTGCTAGTTGAAATATGTGATGATAGGTGTGTTGAAGATGTTAAAAAATTGGAGCTGCCAAGATGCTATTTAAAGGATAAGCTATGCTGAACCGGTAATACAGCAGGGAGGTTTTTGGTCAAGAGCTATCACCAGATTTGCAATGGTCTGGATTTGATGACAGCGGGTGGAGAAGGATGGAAAAGTATTTGGAATGCACATCTTCATGAAAGGCTTAAAATCTTTCTTTGGAGAGTTGCTTCAAATATTCTTCCTACCAATCTGATTATGTTCAATAGAACTAAAAGTGGTGATATGCTATGTACCCTCTGTGGCACCTTCTTTGAATCTCGGACACATTTGTTCTTGGAATGTCAAGTGTCAAGGCCAATTGCTTTTGCAAGCAAGTGGGGATTGAGGATGCAATACTTTGAAGGGATGGAAATGATCCCTTTCATCACTAATTATTTCAAGAGTCAAGGAGGACCAGAATATGTTTCAACACCCGTGATTTATTCATCCTTTATGTATGTGATTTGGTTGTTGAGCAACAAGGTTAAATTTAGAGGTACTATTGATGTAGCCGCTATGGTGAAGCTATTGGAATTTTGGGTTGAGGAGTTTTCGGATTGGAGCACAGGGCAACCGACTCAAGCAATTCAAAGAGGCAGGAATGAGTGCTGGATTCCCC
Source organism: Ochetophila trinervis (assembly GCA_003254975.1). Classification (NCBI taxonomy): domain Eukaryota; kingdom Viridiplantae; phylum Streptophyta; class Magnoliopsida; order Rosales; family Rhamnaceae; genus Ochetophila; species Ochetophila trinervis. Next base: position 77,681 of record QANX01005108.1, on the reverse strand, counting down.
CCCCCCCCCAGGCAGATGTCTATGCAATAAATGTTGATACAGCTTGGTTGAATGGAGATGCAGCTTGGGCTCTGGTGGGGCGTGATTGCAAAAGGGAGCTGATGTTAGTGGCTGCCAATATTGCCAAAGCTGAGACAGCACAACATGTAGAGATGAAAGCCTTAAATTGGGCTTCAGAGATTATGAAAGGCAAAGGATGGGAGAGGCTGGCTTGAAGAAGTGATGCAAAAAAAGTGGTGGACTTGGTTTCTGCAACAGGGGAACCTACTTCTTGGTGGTATAGGAATAATATTTTTGAAATAAAAAATAGATTTTGTGGTACTAACTGGTCCCTGGATTGGGTTCCTAGAAGTGCCAATTCTGGGGTAGATGCAGTAGCAAAATTTGCCCTCAGTTCTAGGAAAGATTTGCTTTTTGAAAGGGAAAATATAATTAACATTCCCTATGTATTAGAATTTCTTTGGACTTGGAACTGGTTTCTTACAGCATTATTGTGTAATCCCCAGTTGGGGTCCTCCTTTTGTGCATTTAATGCAGCTGGTATTTACCAAAAAATCAAAGAAATCTAAAACACATGTTTTTAACCAATACAGTTGAAAAAAAAGGGATAAAAAAAGGCATAAGGTTGTCAAATCAAAAGATGGAAAGGTAAGGGTTTAATGCGAATCCTAGAGGAATGAATCGTTCTACAATGGTTCAATGGTTACGAAGTTGACATTGACCCACAATCCAACAAGAGATTGGAACCTTGGTATAGAAGCTTGACCCGTTGTCTATGGGAAAGACAAGAACCTTGCTATAAACGCCACAATCAAAGCTTCGTTCTTTGACTGATAAGTTGGAAGTTTGTTCTTTAGACAAGCTTCAACGTGAACTAGAAGAACAAAAGAAAAGAGAATAATAATCTCAAGTATTTTGCTATAATAAATTGTATCACTTCATGCTGGCTAAAATTGGCCTTTTGAATAAAAAACATTGTTGTCAAATATGGTTTCCTAAATAATCATCCCTAAAAGTTAGAAAATATACCCTAAAAGAAATAGAAAATAAAAGACTAATATACCCTTAATCAATAAACTAATTTACAAGATAATTTCAAGCCCATTTACATCTACTCTTTAATGTAGCTCAGCAAATTAATAAATGTAGACGTCTTAGGCCCATCCATAACTTCTTCGGCATTTTCATCCAATGCTTATTGAATATAAAGCTTCAAGGCCTTCTTGAATTGCTTGGCTCAATTACTTGTCACGGGACCTCCTGGATAGCTCAAACCATCATATGGACCACCTCTTCTATATGACTCGATGTCCCCATCATTCCCTCCCCCTTTTGAAGGTTTTGTCCTCAAATCATCACCTGCATCAAAATGAGAGAGATCAGACACATTAAAGGTACAACGTCATACTCACTGGGAATATCAATCTTGTAGGCATTGTCATTAATCTTTTCAAGTACTTTGAATGGACCATCGCCACGTGGCAATAGCTTAGAACGCCGCTGTTCTGGGAACCTCTCCTTACGTATATGCAACCTTACCCAATCTGTGATGACCAGGATATGGAGCTAGGGTAAGTGTGGGCAGGTGTAGGGCACTAGTAGACTGCCTTACTGGCAAAGCCAGGGTAAGTGTGGGTGGGTGCAAGGCACTGGCAGGCTACCTTACTGGCAAAGATCAGTGTCCAATCCCACATCGCCCGGGTGTAGAAGGGTGTGAAACAGTAATGGTTCAAATGTAAAGTGAGCACTCTCTTAACAACCAAGGCCTTTTCAGAGCGTTTGGCTTTAGAGTTAGAAAAAACTCTAGAGTTAAGCGTGCTCCAGTGGGAGCATTCATGAGATGGTTGAACTCTTGAGAAGTCTGACGAAAAACTCTGTACCATTTGAAGTGCGGTGGCTAAATTAGAGACAATATTGGTTGGAGAGAGAGTGGGGCGTTACACAATCATCTGGTTCAAACACAATATTCTTTCGTCCCTTGTTGGCTTGAGTGGCATATTGCTCGGTTTGCTTCTCTATATGTTGTCGTGTCTTCTCATGCAATTGCTTGACAAATTCAGCTTTTTTTGCACCATCTAAATTCACTCTTTCATCAATAAGCAAAGAAGTCAAATCCAAAGGAGTTAAAGGATTAAAGCCATAAACAATTTTAAATTGAGTAAATTTAGTAGCAGAATGCATGCTTCTATTATATGCAAACTCAACATGCGGTAAACACTCCTCCCAACTCTTTAGGTTCTTTTTTATTAATGCACGTAACAAGGTAGACAAAGTTCTATTACCTACCTCAGTTTGACCATCGGTTTGAGGATGACATGTAGTAGAGAATAAGAACTTTGTACCTAATTTCTTCCACAAAGTTTTCCAAAAATAACTCAGAAACTTAGCATCTCTATCGGATACAATACTCTTAGGCATGCCGTACATATCCCTAAAGAACAAATTTTCCATATGTGATGCATCATCAGTTTTCCTACAAGGTATAAAATGTGCCATTTTAGAAAACCTATCAACTACCACAAATATAGAATCCATACCCCTCCTAGTCCTCGGCAATCCTAAGACAAAATCCATGAAAATATCAACCCAATGATGAGTAGGAATGGGCAAAGTTGTATACAACCCATATGGTTTAGTGGTAGACTTAGCTTGCCTACAAGTAATGCACTCACATCCTTTTTTCATGTGTGGCCAATAAAAATATTCATGCAAGACCTCACATGTTTTCAAGGCACCAAAGGGACTCATCAACCCGCCACTATGTGCCTCTCACCCAAGCAACTCTCTAAGTGAACACCTAGGCATGCATAACTTGTTTTCACGGAATAAAAATCCCTCATGCCTATAAAATTTTCCAAAAGCTGACTTTTCACATGCACTAAAAATGCTACCAAAATCATTATCATTCTCATATAATTCTTTAAGAAGCTCAAACCCTAAACATTTAGCATATACTATAGACAATAATACATACCTCCGTGACAATGCAGTAGCCACTACATTGTCCTTACCTTTCTTGTACTTGATCACATAGGGAAATGTTTCAATGAACTCCACCCATTTGGCATGTCTCCTTTGTAAGTTTTGCTGCCCTTTTAGAAACTTCAGAGTTTCATGATCCGTATGAATCACAAACTCTTTAGGCTGCAAGTAGTGTTGCCATGTTTCCAAAGCACGAACTAAGGCATACATCTCTTTGTCATATGTTGGGTAATTCAATGCTCCACCATTCAATTTCTCACTAAAATAAGCTATTGGTCGCCCACCTTGCATCATGACAGCTCCAATACTTGAACCTGAGGTATCACATTCAATTTCAAAGGTAGCATTAAAGTTCGGTAAAGAAAGCAAAGGAGCTTAAGTTAACTTATCTTTTAGAAGATTAAAGGCTTGCTCTTGCTTTTTTCCCCATTTAAAGCCTATGGTTTTCTTGATCACTTCGGTCAATAGTGCGGCTATTGTGCTAAAGTCCTTCACAAATCGTCGGTAGAAACTTGCCAATCCATGAAAACTTCGAATGTCCCCAACACTTGCAGGTGTTGGCCAATCCCGAATGGCTTTGATTTTCTCTTCATCAACCTTTATGCCATCTGCACTAGCAATATATCCTAGAAACACTAATTTATTAGTAGCAAATGAACACTTTTTGAGGTTAGCATACAACTTTTGAGCTCGTAGGACCTGCAAAATTGACTTAACATGGTCAACATGTGCGTCAAATGTCTTACTATAAATTAAAATATCATCAAAGTAAACGACTACACATAGGCTAAGAAATGCACGCAACACATGGTTCATTAATCGCATGAAAGTACTAGGTGCATTATTTAAACCAAAGGGCATTACTAACCACTCGTACAAACCATATTTAGTTTTAAAAGCAGTTTTCCATTCATCGCCCTCTTTCATCCTAATTTGATGATACCCACTTTTCAAATCAATTTTTGTAAAGACACGTGCACCATGCAACTCATCTAACATGTCATCTAGTCTAAAAATATGATGGTGATACTTTACCGTAATATTGTTGACAGTGCGACAATCAACACACATCTGTCAAGTTTCATCCTTCTTAGGTACAAGGAGCACCGGAACTGCACAAAGACTAAAACTCTCCCGAACATATCCCTTTACCATAAGCTTATTGACTTGCCTTTGGAGTTCCTTTGTCTCTTCGGGATTACTCCGATAGGCTGGTCGATTTGGTGGTTGTGCCTCGGGAACTAAATCAATTTGATGTTTGATTCCTTTAATTGGTGGAAATCCTCCTAGAAGATCATAGAGAAAAACATCATCAAATTTCTGCAAAACAGACACAATGCAACTACGAACACAAGTCATAGAAGAAAATAAGGCCTCCTTATAAACAAGCAACATCATTGACTTATTCAAGATCAAAGCTCTCCTAATTTCACTTTCACTCGCAAAGAAATTGTGTTGTTTCTTTTCTCTTTTCAAAAGCTCACTTTTCTCTTTCTTTCCACTCATTTGTGTTTTGGAACTCTCAGTCTCACTTTTGCCTATACTCTCAAGTTAGCTCTCATCATAGGTATCTATTTGCTTTTGTAATCTCAATTGATTTTCATATACCTCGGTAGGAGTCATCGGCATCAATATATGTGACTTTCCTTTAAACTCAAAAGAATGTCGATTTGTGTAACCATCATGTGTCACTTTCCAGTCAAATTGCCATGGCCTCCCAAATAATAAGTGACCTGCATGCATGGGTACCACATCACAAATCACCTTATCTGAATATCGCCCAATTGAAAATGGAACCACCACTTGTTTCACTACCTTCACTTCACCACAATCGTTCAACCATTGCAGCTTGTAAGATCTTGGATGCTTCAAGGTCTTCAATCCCAATTTCTCCACCATAAGGCTACTAGCTACATCAGTAGAACTCCCACCATCAATGATCACACTACAAGCATTTCCACTACATTGGAACAAATTGTCACATTGTGGTGATTCATCTACCTTTTTAGTTTGCAGACTCGGTATTCTCCGAACCACAAAAGAATCCCCTGTTATGGCAAACTTGGAATCACCACCTTCCTCCAATGGCAGCATCTCTTCTTCCTCCTCCTTTTCATTCTCAGGCTCATACTCACCTCCTTCATTTAAAATCATTACACGCCGATTAGGACACTCTCTAGCCATTTGACCCCTGCCCAAACACTTAAAACATTTAATATCACGACTTGGTGTATTTAAAGAGTCAGGTTTACCTGAAAATGGGCTAGAGCCGGCCTTAACCTCCTTAGGCTTCTCGTGTTTTGCCACAGACCTATCCTTCCAAGTAAGTCTTTCCTCACGTCTATTCCAATTTGGTTTGGAATATGTTCCTGTGCTTGAGAGCCCACAGGTTTACTTGGTTAGCCTAAGTTGCCTCTCAATTTTAATTGCTTTGTCCACCAACTCTTCCATCTCCACATAATGTTGTAATTCTACCACACTAGCTATCTCACGGTGTAATCCGTTTAAGAAACATGCCATGGTCGCCTCTTGATCCTCCACCACATTAGCACGAATCATAGCTATCTCCAACTCCTTGTTGTACTCTTCAACACTCTTACTGCCCTGTGTAAGCCTCTGTAATTTCTGGCAGAAATCTCTATGATAATGGGTTGGAATGAAACGCTTCTTCATCACAACTTTCATGTCATCTCAGGTTTCAATCGGTCTCTCACCATTCTGTCTCCTACTAGTCACTAATTGATCCCACCAAACAACAGCATAGTCAGTGAATTCAACAGCAGCTATTTTTACCTTTTTAAGCTCGAAATAATGTTGGCAATCGAATACCATCTCGACCTTCTTCTCCCACTTGAAGTAAGCTTCTGGATCATTCTTTCCTTGGAATGATAGTATCTTCATTTTGATGTTGCTCAATTCATCATCTTCCCCACGATACCTTAGTCTATTCACTCGGCCTCCATAGTCCCTGTAGTATGGACCTTTACCGAATTCTTTTTGTGTTTCCTCCATGTTGGCTTCATAGTAGTCTTCAAAACCAAGTTGGTTGACCCACTTTCCTCTCATGGCAGCCCGTTGGTGACCACCTCTATAGCCTCCACGTTGTGGTCGTGGTAGGTCTTGATTGTCACCTTGTTGTGTGCCCTGCCTATTCTCCACTTGGTGTATCCTTTCCTCCAGTCCATCAAATTTTAAATCCATTTTTGACTTCATCCTAACACTCATTTGCTCAAATTGTCTCGTCATTGTCTCCATAATTGCTCTCATATCATTAGAAGCTTCGAGCCCTCTAGGTTGAGAAGTCTTGCCTTGTTGTGACATGATTTCAGACCTGTAAATATTAGTTAATAATGGACCTCACAATTCACTCCCTCATGTGTTTCACTCTAAATATCAGCAATCCACTCTTGTTTACGCTCAATTCAGACCTACAGCTACGTCTAAATCACAATCCAACTTTTCAAATCAAATTACTAACTAAGATTTGTAACAAGATTGTAGAACAAAGAAAAAGAGAAAGAATTCAAATGGCTAGAAGGAATATATATATATATATTAACTAGGACTGGTTAGTTCAAAACAATACGTCTACGACCAACAAACTATAATCTAAAGAAAAATTTTAAGAAGTGATTTTGTACTCTCTTTTTTTCGGACTGGCTCACAGATTTGTCCAGGCATAATCCCAGGCGCCTACTACTGCAATTTGGGATTATTTTGTTTTAAACAAATGACGAATATCAAAGAAAAAAGAACATATATCAAAGATCAAGGAACAGAGATCAAAGGTCAAGGAACAAAAAAAAAACGAAGCTAGAACACTAATGGTTACTTTTTTTTTATTTGCGGAGAACAATTAAAGATAGATAGAACATGTAGAAGCCATGCTCTGATACAAACTGATGCGAATCCTAGCGGAATGGATCATTCTGCAATGGTTCAATGGTTACGAAGTTGACATCAACCCACAATCCAAAGAGAGATTGGAACTTTGGTATAGAAGCTTGACCCGTTGTCTATGGGAAAGACAAGAACCTTGCTATAAATGCCACAATCAAAGTTTCATTCTTTGACTGATAAGTTGGAAGTTTGTTCTTTAGACAAGCCTCAGTGTGAACTAGAAGAACAAAAGAAAAGAGAATAATAATCTCAAGTATTTTGCTATAATAAATCGTATCCCTTCATTCTGGCCAAAATTGACCTTTTAAATAAAAAACATTGTTGCCAAATATGGTTTCCTAAATAATCATCCCTAAAAGTTAGGAAATATATCCTAAAAGGAATAGAAAATAAAAGACTAATATACCCTTAATCAATAAACTAATTTACAAGATAATTTCAAGCTCATTTACGTCTACTCTTTCATGTAGCTCAGCAAATTAATAAATGTAGACGTCCTAGGCCCATCCATAACTTCTTTGGCCTTTTTATCAAATACTTGTTGAATATAAAGCTCCAAGGCCTTCTTGAATTGCTTGGCTCGATTACGTGTCACGGGACCTCCTAGATAGCTCAAACCATCATATGGACCACCTCCTCTATATGGCTCAATGTCCCCATCAGGGTTGATAACTTTGTTTTGAAGGCAACAAATCTGAAACTCTTTTCACTGGGCAAGACTAGAGTGCAACCCTTCAATGGTTGCATTAAATAAAACCCATTAGTTTTGACTTGTAACCGGTAAAAAAAAATTAACTGCCTTTTTTTTTCTCTTCTTCCACAGCCCGCGCATCAAAGTTTCTTCCCATTTCAAAGTGAAAGTCTTATCCCGTGTTCTTGCCTGTTCCGAACAAGCGGAGTTAGCGGTGAAGGAAAAAAAATTCGGCTTCTTCCATTTTCTTCTAACTGTAAGCCTCCAAAGTTGTCTTGATTTTTTTTTTCTTTCTGGCTTCCATTTGCTCCACAACCAGCTGGACCGGACATTTCATGTTAAAAAAAAAAACCCCAATTTTTGAGACTTCTATGACAGTTTCATACCATATTATTTTGTTTTCGTTCTTGTTAAATTTTATCTCTTCTCCCATTGATTTATCTCTGTTCATCATGAAATTTGCAACAAAATTTTGTTTTTTCTCTTCTCCCTTCCTCTTTTCTTGTCCGCCGGTTGGGGTTTGGTTAAATATTTTTTTCATCTTTTCCCCTGTTCTTCTGTCTTGTTGGCGATGCTCAAGGAAATTTAGTGTTTAATTTATTGTTACAAGTTTGCACTGAAGAAGTTAAGGCAATATTCTAATTTGACTAAAAAGCATGTAAATTTTTATTATTTCATAAGTGCTTGATGAATGTATAATTGATAGTTTGTGATTTTATAATGCATAATAGGTAGGCAAAGCTATTTATCATACTCAAATCTAGGCCACAATACATTGTACATCTCTAATAATGGAGGGTGAAGGTAAGTACTATGATAATGTGTGATTGTATTTGTAATTTTGAGTGCATTGGATGTTCATGGGTTTATTTCATGTCATATGATGTTGTTTGTGTGATAAAGGGTTAAATGTGGGTGATATAAGTTTAGTTGTTGCCGTTTAGAGATAGACAATGTAGAAAGGTTGGTGTATGGTATGCATAGAGTTAAGGTAAATTTTAACGAGTTACTCTGCTATTTACACGGGTGATCCCACATATAAATATAGGGTAAAAGGCAAAACATCACATTTAGTGTCTTTTCCTTTTACCTCGTACAACGTATGCGGTAGCCTTGTGGATACAACAGGGTACAATTATAAGTAAGGGATGAAGCTTTTCACCTCGTGTGTATAACAGGGCACCCCGCATATTAGTATGGGAGAAAACGCAAGCGCATGTTTGGTGTCACTTCCATATGTCCCATATATTGTACGAGGGGGCCTCGGAGATTAACAGGGGTACTTTCTTAAAGATTCATTCAAGCTTTATCCCTTGTGCAAGACAGGGTACCTCGCGTTGTCAGACGGGGGAAATGGAAGCACAAATTTGGCATCACTGCCATATGTCCCGTATATGGGACGCGAGGGACCTGAGGATAACCCGGGTTCATTTCATGAAGACCCATTACAGATAGATCCCGTATTGTACACAAGGTACCCCACGCTAGTATATTTTATATATGTTTTACACTTTTACCTAGTTGTTTCAAATTTCATTTCTTGTATGAAATGTTGTTGTATAACTCATTTCGTGCACGTGATATTTATGATGAAACAACATCAGGATCAGGGAAGGATAAGATCCATTCAAAAGAATTGTCTGCGAATGGATGGTTTAATTATTAGTGAGTATCTATTTCAAATTGTTTGATAGATAAAGTAATTTTAGGGTTCCTTTTGGAAAAAAAGGTATTACTGATTGTAAATTTATATTTCGTTATAATTTATTTTGTTGCAGTAACAACGAGGTTGAACTACGCAAGAAAAATCGTGATTTTAAAGTTAATGCAGATGTAAGTAGAACAATTTATTATCTGTGAGTAGTAGTTACATGAAAGAGAAAAATATAATGCTGAGTTTTTCTATGTTTAGGTTATGAAAGAATTGGCTAAGGAATGGAAAGACCTTGATCCTGAAGACAAAGCAAAATACGAAGGGGTCCGGGCAGAGAAGAAAATGAGTTTCATTAGTATAAGTACTTTGGAAAGAGTATGGAGCGTTGCAAAAGCTTTCAGCGAAGCTCAAAAGAAGGCAATAAATGAATTAGGCTTCGGTTCTTTCATAAGTCAGAAAATGTGTGGGATAAAAAAGCAACTGGTGTCGTGGCTGGTGGATCAATTCAATCCAATTTCTTGTACACTCACACTCCACGGAGTAAATTACACAATAGGTGTCTACGATGTGGAACGACTGCTAGGACTGGTTGATCATCACGGTGAAGTTGATGATGCCTTCTCTATGGAGGACATTAAGGTACTGAAAAAGAAATATGGCACACTCGAAGCAGGCATATTGATTGCTGACTTGCAGGCTATATTATTCAAATGTCGTACACCCATCAATGATTTCAAGGTGGTATTCACGCTCTTTCTTATTGGGACGATTCTGAGTCCTAACTCAAGAATGTACATAAAAACAACTGATATCGGGCAAGTGACGAAGCCCGAACTGATTAGTAAGCAGAAGTGGGTACTGTTTACATTCAATAGGTTTGTCGACGAGCTGAGGAAGTATAAGAAGAGTGATCTACTCTATATTCCTGGATGCCTCCTAATTTTACAAGTAAATCATCTATAATTACCTTCATTATTCAATTTTGCTAACCTGTTTATCTGTATTTCATTTTTTATTCCATGTCATACAGCTTTTTTACCTGAGTGTGTCTTCGACTGCTAAGAGATTCATCGGAAGATCGTTGATGCCTGTTACTGCTTAGGGAGAGTCTGAGATGAAGCGATTCATGAAAACATTCACCCGAAATGGAGGTTTCCTCTTTGACACGGTAAATTTAGTAAATATTTTGCATGTTCATGTGTTTTTCTAAATTTGTGCATATTAGTCTGCCTCACGTAGTCTGAGTTTTGACCCCGTTGTTGCTTAAAAATCAACTGTGTGTATTATAGGTTATGCAAGGCGAAGCATCAACATCGTACCAAGCTAGGAGAGAAGTACTTGCCCAAGAGAATTAAGATATGACAGATATCAGAACAGCTATACAAAACATTCAAAAAGACGTTGTTTTGAATGGAAAATTGACAGATTCAGATGATAACTATCGGACATTCAAGGCGGATGTCACAAATCACCTTGCAACCATTTCAGAGACTATGACATAGTTGAGGGAAGCAGTTGAAAAGCTGACTGTGAATGCCTTAAATTCAGATACCAAATATGACAAGGTCAAGATTGGTAAACGGAAGAGTAAATATGAAGAACCAGTACCAACCGGCCAGTGTGAGACTGGAAAGAAAGAGTCCTCACTCGTATTGGTTTTCTCCGAGGAAGACATTGCACATAAGAAAAATGCTGACAATGATTCGTCCTCCTTTGATACCTCACAGTTCGGCAAGCATTTGGATACGTTGGTGAAAGAGCTACAACCCGATATTGTAAGAAAATTTGGCATTTGTTATTTATTGCTTTGTTTGTCATTTCTGCTACATAAGCTTCATTCAATGTAATGAGACTCTAACTTCGGCATTATATGTTTTCAAGGTAAGATTGGCTCTTCCAATGCACCAACACAGCATCTTGTGTGTACACGGGCTGCAACATGTGGTAGTTGCGTGCTAGTGAAGGATGACACTGTTAAAAAAAGTGAAGTTCAAAAAATTCTCCTTCGCTCTTCCGATTTTATCAACGCAGGTCCATTTCGTGTCCAAAAAACGATCCCGCTAGCTAATGCAAAGTTGTTGGACTACATTTTAGACTCTACCCTTGATCTAGAGTACGTACATTCGCTATTCTTTGAACAAGACTAATTATTTACATGTGCATTGTGTTTTCTAAAATAATTGTCATCGAAACGTTGAAAAATTTTGGGTGTTTTGTTAGGGAAATGCTGGTACAAACCGCACAGAATTTCTATACTCGCCATGCAATTATGTCCTTACTTCCTTCGACGTGGCTAAATGGCGATATGAGTTATCGATCAATTCCGAGTTAGTTTATTGTTCACATACTATAAGTGTCTTACCAACATTTGGTTGATTATGCAAGTCATATCATTAGCGGCAGACATGCTAATGCACCAGCAAAGCAGATCGTATGCAGACGAAGCTAGGAAATGGTTTTTGCCAACTTACTTTCAGGTACGTACTTGAAATATAGATATCATTTCTGAATTTGTTTTGCCACAGATCATTGCTATAAACCCTTTAAATGTACATTTGTTTGTTTTACATCAGCTAGCAACAAGCATTAATGAATGATAGGGACATGGCCACCTTTGACAAAAAGGGGAAATTCAGGCATATGTACATGGGAAAGCTTCATTGCTGTGACAATGTGAGTAATCCTTCTACCATATTATTATTCATTACAATCAGGTATTGAATGTTAATATGCAAGATAATAATGTATAATGGTTGAACTCGCTGTCAATATTTTACAGATATTCATCCCTCTGCATAATCCACATGGTCACTGATATCTAGTAGTTTTATTTGAGTTCGGAAAAGTTTGTGAGATCTGGGATCCCCTCCCAAGCCCAAGGAGAACCATCGTCCGAGAAGAATTGGCACGCTCCATTGTAAGTTGATTGTCTTATCCTCAGTAAATTGTTGAAATTTAAAAAATACTATACATTTATGATATCGCCTAAGGTAACACTAATGTGTTGCAGATGCATTCGTTGAATTTTCTCTTTGCTGATGAAGTCCAACAACTTTTCAATAAAAAGAACTTCTTTGCTTCTCTTACCGTGCATTACCCAAAAAACCAGGGAGAACAACCAAATGATCATGACTGTGGGCTGTATGTCATCAAGTACATACAACTGACAGAACAATGCCAAGTAAGCGACATCCCCATGAATTCAATATCTAATTTCTCTATACATTCTCATTCTTTGCAATTTCTCTGTTTGAATTTTTTTTTGGGCCTATAGATATAACCATATCGGGCGAGCTGTGACATACTATCTTGACTTTTACAGTTTGACTCCCAAATGAAAAAAACTTATACTGCATTGGACCTAATTGAGAATGGTCATAATACCGAAGCAGCTCGACTGTATCAAAAAGCAATTGCATATGATGAGAAGCGCTTGGTGGTTGCTGCCAAATCACCCGGCAAGCGTGCAAATATAACTCATCCTCCATCCCGAAGGACACAATGGGCAAAAGCGGGCCAGAGGATAAAGAGATAACTTGGGTCTATCTTCTGGTTTTGTGATTTTGTTGTGAATACATAGGATTAGAATGCTAGTTTAGGGTTTAGATAACTTCCAATGGTGTTTTCAGCTTTATTGTAAATCTGTACCAGTTTAAGTTAAATATTATATAGTATCTTCTGTTTTATATTATTTAGAGTTTACCATGTTACAGTCTGTTTGTCCAATATACATGTATATGCGGGTTAAGTTTTTGACAACAGATACAATGGATGCTGTGAAGCACTACCAAAGTTGTACAGTTGCCCATTAATACATCAATTTAGTATTACCATCAAGAGCTTAAATCCTTCGATTCAATGCCATGTAAAACTTTTTGTACATGGTAAATATTTGGGTATCAGCTATTCATACATTGTCTTTCTGTCATTCCAAAGTTCAAACTTACTAATAACCCTAAACTCGCCATTATCATCTCCACGAAGCGTCCTATGCTGCGTTGTCTATACTTGGGTTAGTTTGAAATGTTCCTTCAGACATAAGTTCATTACATATTGTCTCCCATCCTCCAGTGTGCATCAACTCGTGTTCAATGAAGTCCATCATCCTTGATGACTCCCAACCAATCTCATACGCACTATCATTTCATGCAACACTATTGGATGCATTTACATCTCCCCCATTGTCATCCGGTGCTTCTTTTAAACAAGTCTGCTTCGTGTGACCAACTAGTTTGCACTAACTGCATCGTCGTTCTTTTGCTTCCTTCGTCCCAGCAGCTGCTCTACCTTTGGTCTTCACTACAATTGGATCTCTTAAAACGTTGTGTTTTCCTTTCCTATCTCCAATTGTCAATTCTATTTCGTCAAAGACCCTCGTAACTTCTTCCAATCGAGCTTCCAAATTAAACATTTCTCTTTTGGCCACTTTGTATCCTTCTTCCATTTTTTTTCCAAACAAACAAATCTTGTTGGTAATTACACTTAAGGAGGCATACCGAAGTGATGTTGCTGCCTCATTTGATAATTCACCAACACCACACTGTTGTTTCATTCCCTCGATCTTTGCGTCCTTTCTCCACCAATGTATAATCAACGATTCAGGAATTTTATCAAGATGCTTATGCTTCATGATGTACAGTGAATGACTACATGGAATGCCAACACTGTCAAAGATGTTGCATGAACATTGTATATGGTTATGGTCAACATAGTAAGTGACACTCCATTTGGACTGAGGTTCTCTAAACTTAGTCAAGCTGTACATTCTCTTGTCTCCGTATTCGATGCAATCGTTCTTTATCAACAATGTCTCATTCTGTAGCTGAAGTTGCACTTTCTTATAAACTGTCCTTGTGTATACTTCTTCTGCATGTGTCTTCTAATGTTTGAGGTGTGTAATAGGCACTAGAATTGTATATTTACACCCACCATCGTCGTGCACCTCTTTAAAAATAGGATTTGCTTATTTAGTCACTATCCATTGTTTGGTTGGTGAGAAAACCTGTGGAAAATAAACAAAATGTGTTGGGATTGTCCTGGCATTGGTCCGTGCATAACATGGATCACCCCAGCCTTTCAGACAGGGTTGTTGGCATGGATCCGTCGATCGTCGGGGTATCTGCCTGTTTTCCCATAACCATATATGCGGGGACCCCGGAGTTTTCCTGGGATAAAATATAAATAATAGTAAAATTTGAATTTTTTCCCGTGTGGAACATGGGAAGATCCGGTATAGAACACGGGATAAGTTGGGGTGTGTCTTTTTGGGTCTCTACAAATAAACCCATTAACATAACATGGGAACCCTAGTCGTACCACGAGGTAACATCAAAAACCATATAATGACATAATTTTCCCGTGTGGTACACGAGGAATATTAGGTGCATCATTTGGGGTCTTTGTCATTTGTCCCGTATAATAACATGGGGACCCCGGGTTAAAAGTGGGGTGACATCTAGAATAATGGAATGACTTGTTTTTCCCTGTGTAACACGGGCCGACTCGGAATATAACACGGGGTATGCTGGGATGTCGAGTTGGGATCTCTGCCATTACTCCTTTAACTCTATGCTGGAACACCGGGGTCACATCGGGGTTTGTTTCTCAATGTATTATTACTGATGTACCCCGTGATCCACACGGGTCACCCTGAAATATAACATGGGGTAAATTGAAAATGGGTCATTTGGGAGGCCTGCGGCTTTTGTCCAACATTCTTTTGTGCCATAAATTATCTTTGAAGTGCATACATATTGTTTAAGATTTAAATATATTGACATTGAGGTTGCGTATTTATGTATGTTTGACATTCAATGTTGTTGTGTTAACATGATAACCCATTTCTTCAGAGGCGTAATTTTAAGGATGGCGAGGTCTGGGCACAAAATTTGTCATCATATTCGCAAACGTTCCAGGCTACTGAAAAGATAGAGAGCAAGCTTATAGTTGTGCAGCTGCAGGAGTTTACCAAAATGTGTTTCGGCCACTTCATTGATATGCAAAAGATTGTGCACCAAGGCCAATTAATACACCACTTAGGGCTGAAAAAGGTGGAGTCTGATGACATGGAGGTACTGGAGTTCAACATTTGCAAAACGAGTGTGAGGTTCGCGGAGAGAGATTTTGCCCTAGTCACAGGGTTACGGTGCAACGTTGACATTGTGGACCACAATGATGACATACGGACCATCGCATCACGTATAATACGAGAGAAGTACTTAGACAACTCGAGGTCCATTAAGATTGAGCGGTTGCAAAAATGTTTTGAGGCTGCACAGTTTGGTACGGAAACTATGGATGCTGTGAAGATGGCACTACTATATTTACTGAACTAGGGACTTTTAGGTGTGCCGCGTAAAAATTTAATTCCTCACAAATTTGCTATACTAGTCGAAGATTTATATAAATTCAATAGTTATCCGTGGGGGACATTTTTGTACAATGAGACTGTTAAAGCACTACATGGGTTCTTCACCCAGCTACCTCCGGGCGAAGTGCGAAATGCATCTGGCAACCACAACGTAAAAGGATTCCTTCTAGCATTTCAGGTAAAATACTATGACCTAGCGTGTTTTGGTATGCCCATTTATATAATATACATAAACATTTATATTATATATAAATTGGATCCGGTTTATACTTACCATTATATCTAACGTTGTTGTATATATTTACTCTTAATTTTTGGCTAATGTTGTAGGTGTGGGTTTATGATAGTATCCCCAAGCTAGGGGATGATGGTATTGCATGTAGGATTTCCCAATCAGTTCCTCGTCTTTTGAGGTGGAAGGAAACGAGCCACCTGACTTACGAAGGCCTTAAATACGCAATATTTGATAAGAAAAATGTAAGGTTCATTTAACACAAAACATTTGAATGCCCATATAGTGTTCATAAATCCACATCCATTAACCATGTTATTATTAATATATGGTGCAGCTTGAAGTGCATTGGACATTGTGTCCAAGAGAAGATGAAATGAGCCAGGCCTATATGACCATATTTGCTAACGATCATCCCAAACGTAGATGCCGATTTCCACCAATTGTGGAAGAACTTAAGGAGACAGCACGAGAAAATGCAGCAGCACCTTCCACGCATACAGCCAGTGTGCAACCATGCCTATTAATCGACAACCGTAGTTACAACATGGTAAGTCTTGGCAAATCCTGAACACAAACTCAATTTTCTTGGAGATTTATTGCAGCTGAATGGTGAGTTAACAAATTTTCATTTTTTCGGGGTCATGTGGCAGATGGAAACAATCCTTGCACGACTTGACAGGGTGGATCAAACTGTTGACCGCATTGGCCGCCACCAATCGGCGATTGAACAACATCAAGATGTATTCAGTAGCCGCATTGAGGTAATACAGGGTCATATGAACGACATAAATAGCAAGTTTAATGCTATACTTGAAAAACTAAGCGGTCAGGTACTTTTCCCTAAAAATGTTTATGCTTCGAGTATTAACATAAAAATTGTTTTTCTTAAACACTCCATGTGTGTTGCAGTCGATGCCACGGGAGACGTTATCGCCTCGTGATCCTACACCACCACCGGCGCATGATACATTGCAGGGTGTGGATCAATCTCAGCATGATACAGACTTCAATGTGGTGCCTTGAGGTTTACTTGTTTTGATCAACGATGATCGGTCAGGGCAATTTGAGACTCCGCTGCTCGTCAATCAACCTTCTTCGGTGTTACAACCGGAAGGGGATCATACGATCGAGTATCATGACATGCCGATGCCGACCACAGTCACTACGCCAATTGGTATTGATTTGCATATACATATTGACAATGATCACGATTGGACGGTGTTAACTGATAACAGTGCAATTGATATGCATAAGCAGGAAGAATGCATGCATATCAGATTTGGGCAACCCATGATGTTAAGAACTTGGGGCAGTTTATGGGGCTCGTCAATCGAGCAGGACGCGGATACAAACCATCTGACGTTATGAAGAGTCCATGGGTAGATCTAGTGGCACATCGGAAAGCAACTAAGAAATGGAACCTAATGTCCAAGCCTACAGATGAGGAACTCGTTGCCTTCCGTGATTGGTACTTGACGAGCAAGCCGACGACAACAGCTGATATAGAATATGGTAAATTCCCACGGACCTTCTTTGATGGAATTTTACGGCCTGGAGGTTCACTTCAACCTCACGTGAGTTTCATGCCACTGTTAATCCATTATATTTAACAAAATTGGTAAAAGTGGTTAATTTAAATTCATAACGTTTTTTTATTTAACTGTGGACGTGCATCACATTGACGCATGAATATGGCCCCATAGGCATTTTCAGAGCGTTGTACAATTTTGGATTGCATGTTGTGGGTGATTTGTGTACTGTCCACGTGTCTTATGAAATTAGTGTCAAAAAAATCATCGTACAGTCCTACTAATCATATTTTTCCCTCTATTTGCAGCAAGCTATTTTTATACTCCACAAAGATAAAATCAATTCACTGTTAGATATTAAGGCTGCCAACATATTTTGTCAGGCTTTCAAAGGTGAATATCTTATATACAGTCAACCGTGGTGGACATGTGACTATGTAAGAATGTTTTTGTATTTTATTAATTGATACCGTTGGAAACTCATAGCTATCCCTGTGGCATGCACATTGTGTTAACTAACATGAAAACCAAAATTGTAGTTGCTAATGCTGGTTAACAATGGCAACAAACAATTTCTCGTTGCACATGTCGACATAACTAAAAAGCATGTAGACCTGTATGATCCATCTGTGAACAATACAACATCTCATTTTCAGGAGGATAATGACACATGTATATGCCATTTGATACCAAAAATATTACATCAGTTTGAAATTTACAAACACTGATGGGAAATCATAGACAGTTTAGAGCCGTATATGATTAAAAGGATAGATGACACATTTGCCTAGCAATCAGTGAGATACGTTGAACGCGGGTTGTTATTTAAAATCGTTAATACAAGTCTTCACGGTCTGTATATTGTGTATGTTTGTTAAACTTGTTTGTGACATAATAAATATGTGGTTTTCATGCAGTGGAGATTGCGGGATGTTCGCTTTAAGATGGATTGAAAACAAATTCGGTGGACTACCAGGCCATATTGTGAAAAAAAAGTATTACTGCCATGAGAAAAAAATATGCTATAGGGTTGTTCCATCGAAACTTCAAGATGTAATGTATGACAATTATGCAACATTTTAATATTGTTGTATATTGTAATATAACATGGTTGTATGTTTAATTGTAATATTTAGTTAATTTTAAACAGTGCTACATATTTGTACATAATATATACATATCAAGTTTATAATTATGTACCAAAAAATAAATTTTTCTTTACCATATAAATGGTGAAACTTCAAAGTCAATGAAATCGTGTCCCAAATTACTACGAATTATGTATCCCAAAATCAAATATTACCTTTGAACTTCAAATATATTAAATCAAATATATTGTAAGTATGTATCGAAAAATGTAATGATACAATTAATTATGCAACTTGCAACAAAAAAGTCAACATTCTCTTCAATTTATTTTACAAACATTGAGAACAAATAAGACCAAAACCAACAAATATAACATCGTCCTTAATGAGCAATATAGATAATATTGATTCTAGCATTTATCTATGCCAAAATTAGTCCCTTAAAATATTTTCCTAGTTGCCACCAACCACATAAAATTTATTCTACATTTTTTCTATTGAAATATTGTGATACAGTGGAAAAATATGTGAGTACAATGATACTAAAATGAAGTATCATCAAATCATAATGAGTATTATGATTCATAATGAAGTACCATAGTCCATTACGTCCATTTTGAAGTATTGTGGACCATTAAGGATCACATTGGATTATAACAAAGTATTATTTATCCATGTCAGAGTAATATTTTACCACTTTAAGTATTATCGAATATAATGAGGTGTACTAAACTATCCATAATACAGTAATATCATCCATATAGGAGTACTATTGTTCTTATCGAGTACGACTAGCCATTATGGAAAACAATAGTCTTAATAAAGTCATGTCAGATCATAATGGAGTACTATTGCAAATTGGACCATAATAGTGTAAACATATAACTATAATGTAATATATATTACCAAGATAGAATATTATGATTCATCAAAGTAATGTTGACTTTTATTTTATTCATTGTCCATAATATGTCACATTTGACCATAATGAGATAATTTAATACCATAGTGAAGTACTATTATCCCTATAAAAGTGACATTATCCTTTATTGAGTAATATTGGCCATATTTGATAATATTTATCCATTTATAGTAACTTTAATCTATTATGAAGTAATGTTGACTTTATTTTTTACATTGTCCATAATATGTCATATTTGACCATAAAGAGATAATAGAATATCATAGTAGAGTATTATTGTCCGTAGAGAAGTGACATTGTCCTTTGATGAGTAATATTTGTCAAAATGGGTCATATTTATCCATTTACTAATACTTTTAATCAATTATGAAGTAACGTTGTACATTTATTTATTTTTTAAATAAAATTTTAATGTACATTTTCATAACTATCTTGCGTCATTTAGTATAGGGACCCCGCATCTAAATGCATGGTATTTTTTTTAATTAAAGTCAATTTTTCAGCTATGTGGCACGTTTTCATCCATTGATTTCTCGTAAAAATGAAAAAGTCTTGTCTCGAAATTTGTAAAATCATATTTCATTTTTCTCCAAAAATTTTCTTTCTTCCCGCCTCTTTTTTTTTTTCATTTTTTTTCTTTAAAACCGATTTCATCTTTTTATTTTTTTTTTTGTCCATACCATATGTCACATAGATCTCTTCCCTTCCAACCTTTTTGAAAGGTTTCAGTATAGAATTCTCCCTTTTGACTTGCATTTAATATTTATATTTAGCTTCAATGGGCTAAGATAAGATTCTAAAGCAAGACTTTATCTTCATGGATCTCTTGACACATGTCTTAAAGTGCATAGATCCATTTATCTTTCTTGCTAGAAATCTTGCAGCTGGAATATTAGACTTAGGCTTCTCTTTTATGTAAACTAGAGTCAAGGGCTAATCCTTCCAAGTTGGCTTTACAAATGAATAAGCTTTATTTCTATTCAACATTTTGTCTTCTTTAATCTCCATTAGGCTTCTGTGTTGAATTCAAAAGCTCCCATAACATATATTGTCAAAGCGCACCTCACGGATTTCCAAATCCCTCAATCCATATATAAGGTTGTAGAGATTGTTACATATCTGACAAAAGGCAAAAGAAGAGAACTGAAATTGAGATTTTATTAATTTTGACATCTTCCTTGACAATGATTAAGATTTTATTAATTTTGACAATTTTGGTTCAAAATTATTGGTTGAGCAACGTTCTTAATTGTTATCAAAATTCAACATATACTCCACTTGATTCATCTAAACTGGATGATAATGCAGGTGATGAAAATGAAGATTTTCTTCGAAATGACTGGGCTTGCTTGTATAACTTTAATTACTATTGATTGAATGAAAAAAATATTAATAATAATTTGTTAATTTGGTTTATAAATTATTATTTGTTGTATACTATTGCTATTGTTCAAGGTTGGCGTGCTATACATGATGCATTTTAGAGCATCATAATGTTTGCCATCCAAATTGGTACGAATGATGGTGTTATTATTTTATCATCATTTTGCTATATATATGTGCCTCTGGTATTATTATAATAAATCTGAAAGACTTTATTGGGTTCGAATGTTTGACTAATTTTGTGAATATTGAAGATAGAATTATTTCTATTGGCATTATTGACATTTTCTTCCTCCGTGGCTCAATCGCCACCCAATATTTGTAGCTAGCCAGCCAGCTAATCATTCAGACTCCAAACGTTATTAATCACGACCTTCTTACTCATGGCTATGCCATATATATTACAAGATTTAGTTTCTCAAAATGGATAAGAAAACGTGGAATTTTCCATTTCATTCACCATATTAATCCCTCACGGCTTTTATATATATAATAGTTGAGGGAACTATTTAATTTTAAAATTAAAATTTTTATGCTACATCGTCGTGTGCGTCACAATAAAAATATCCCCCACCACACGCTATGGCCTATATATCTATTTACCTCTGCATGGCAACGGAAAACATTCATGCGCACATAGAAGTCACACAAACTAACTCCTTTATCAATTCAAACATGATGGGAATTAGGCTGAGCTTGATCTGGGTCGTCATGGGCATGGCGGCCACAGCCCAAAACGACTCTCCTAAGCCGGTGGTCGACATTGGCGGACAGCCTCTCCGACCAGGCGTGGAATACTACATCACGCCTGCCGTCACCGACATCGGCGGAGCTTTAACTTCGGTGGAACGGAACGGCTCCTCCTGCCCGAAATACGTGGGTCAGGAAAGCGGTTCGCCGAACAGACTCGCCGTGAGCTTTGCGCTTTTCGACGAGAAGGAGACGGAGGTGAGGGAAGGAAAGAACTTCAAGGCAACATTCTCTCCCACGACCACCCGTACTTGCGGAGGTTCAACTGCATGGAAGGTTGGAAAGAGAGACGAAGCGACACAAAAGAGGCTCATTGAAATCGGAGGAGATGATGATGATAATGATGGAAGCTACTTTCTGATTGACAGAGATGAAAGGTTTGGTGGAAATTACATTTACAACCTTGAATTTTGTCCTGTTGAAACCTGCCCCATTTGTAAGTTTGAATGTGGAAACTTTGAAGCTTTGCTGATTGCGAATGGGGTCAGATTGATGAGCTTGGGAATCGATGCTGCTCCTCTAGCTGTTCAGTTTGAGAGGGCTCAATATATTAATTAAACTCAGTTTAATTATTAATGTGTTTTTTCATGTGTACGTTAGTGGAAATCTTAATTAAGAAAATAAGAAATAAATTAATCTTTAGATATCCTTGTTTCCTTGCTGTTAGGATGGGGAGTTTTTTTACTTTTCTTTTCTCAAATATCAGACAATTATATACATCTTCTTTGAAGAATTGTAACTGCAAATTATTATGTAAAAGAAACAATATGATATTTATAGATCTATTATAAAAACTTTATTTATTAATTATTATTATTATTATTTGGAAAGAGAATGGTGAAATTATAATTAATAGAAATCTAAAACCTATGGTACTACAAAATATGGTACTAAGCATCAAAACATAAAACCTATTGGTCAACAAAATACTCTTATATTATATTAAATCATTATTAATCTCAAAAACTATAGCTATTATAAAGTGGATCCAATGCATGCCTAATATATTTTCCAATGATTCACGTATGTTCATTATTATATATATTTGCAAATTTGATTGATTAGACAATTTTAATACTTAATTTGATCAATTAATTCCTAATTTCTTTTCCAATGTATTTTTTAAAACCTAGCCTTAAAAGAAAAATAGAAAATTAAAAAATTAAAATTAAAAAGCCAAGCAAATTGAAACAATAATAGGATTGATTACATAGTTCATAACCTCCGACTATTTTAAGAGAAATTATTATTATAAATTCGATAGCTATATTTGGAGCTGCACAGCTAATTATTTTGAAGGAAGTGCAGCGGGCACCAATAATTAATTTTATAATTTTATACCTTTCACAATATGCGTATTTTATAAGAAAGGGATTGAATTAAAGTTGGTTAGATAAAATAATTTTTTTTAAATAAAATTAAAGCAGGTAAAAAATTTTGAGAAAAAAACCACGTGTAGATATTTCAACGTAAAAGCAGATGTGATATTTAGAAAGGACAAGTAATGGGACTGAAGAAAAGGAAATTAAGAATGCCAGTACAAAATTGGGCAGACTAATTATTGATAATGATGGAATATTATAAGTTTCAAATTGACTAATCTTATCCAAGCGAAAGCTTTAAAATGAAATCAGATAACAAGTTTGCAACTATAAATTGCATAATTAACGAGTTATTATCGAACTAACTAGTAATAAATGACAATAATCATTCACTTGGAATAAAATCTTGTGGATAATTCATAAATAAAAATTAAGGACTTTATTGGGATTGAGTGTTTGACTAATTTTGTGCATGGAATTAGGTAGTCATACCTTAATCCATAAGTTATAATAGGCTTTCTTTGAGATTTTCACCTCCGTGCGTCAATTGCCACCCAATATTTTTCTAGCTGTATGGATCATCATTATTCAAACTCCAAAAATTAAGACCTTCTTATATNCTCCAAAAATTACGACCTTCTCCCTCATGGGTATACCTCTTATATTAAAGAATTAAATGGATAAGAAACTTGGACTTCTCATTCACTATATCAATCCCACACGGCGCAAATATATATGTAGTCTAGTATCTAATTCATATTATTAGATCGAATAATGTGATATAAAAATTTTATTTTTTTTATCCACTAATGATTTATTACTAGTGGAGCTATGTATTTTTGAATGGTTATTATCAAAGAGTTCTTTTATTCTTCGTTTTTTTATTACATAATTTAATATTAAAAAATAAAATAAAACATTGTCAGTTAAAATTTTATTTTTTATTTCTACACGTAAATGGTAAAGCTATTAGTTCATCACCAATAATCCAGAATTTGAATTTTCCAATTCTAAAGCCAGAACATTTTTTTAAGTTTTTTTTAGTTCGTATTAAAGAAAAATATAAATAAATAAAATAATTCAACTTGTAAAATTCAAAAAGATTTTATATGCGCAAAAAAGTAATATATACATACACGCAGTTTTATTAATATGTGTATAATTTTATGCATCTACCTACATAGATCGCGGTTCACTGAATAATGAAATTTTTTTAAACAACGTATTTTTTTGAGAAAATTCGCAGCCAGTGATTTGGGACTATTAGTATTAATTATGACACCGATAGCCGTGGCGGCTGAAACTATGCACGAATCAAATGAAATTTTGAGAAGATTCCCGGACTTGTTTTGTCCTTTGTAGATGAAGTTTTTCTATTTTTTTTATTTTTGTTGAATTATTAGTTTTGTCCTATATTCATCAACCAAGTCCTATAAATCCCATTACTTCCAATACAGATTAACTCAACCCAAAAATGACACTACTAATCATAACGAGATCATTGCTAGGAAGCCTGAGCTTCAAGATTTGGCTTCTCGTAGCCGTCTTATCTGTTCAACTGGCTCAGTCTCAGACATATAACCAAACAGTTTTCGACACCGATGGACAGCCACTCGAAGCCGGAGTAGAATACTACATCCGGCCCGCCATAACCGACTCCGGTGGCGATTTCACCATCATCCTGAGAAACAATACATGCCCATTTTACGTGGGCCAAAAAAACTCCGACGCTTCAGAAGGCACGCGAGTGACCTTCACTCCATTCGCAGAGGGAGAGAATTTGATAAGAGAGTTTAGGGATGTGAAGATTGAATTCGAAGCCATCACAATCTGCATCCAATCGCTGGCATGGAAGGTCGGAGATATAGATCCAGCCACCGGACGGAGACTGATCGTCACCGGAGAAGATGAGTCCACTTACTCTCTCAGGAATTACTTCCATATTGATGGGACGGAGATAGAGAAGGTGTACACATTGAATTGGTGTCCTGCAGAGCCGTGTCCTATTAACTGTGGTAAGCCCTTTTGTGGAGTAGTTGGTTCTTTGATTGAGGATGGGAATAGGCTTGTGGCATTGGATGGGAGTGTTCTTCCTGTTGAGTTTCATAGAGCTTAATTAGTATTTGATTGATTTGTAATATTAATGCTTTTCTCTCCATGTTTGATTGTAGTAGCTAATAAAGATATTGGAGGTGTTGAAAGCTGTAAACATTAAATTATGATATGTATTTGGTATGTTATCTATATTAGGAACTATATATATCTAAAAAAAACTTAATATATATATATATATATATAATGGTTTTAGAGTACTATACCCAGCTCTGGTGTCCTCTAACTCATGCATACACTAGTGTTTTATTTTTTATTTTGGTAGAAAAAGAGGTTGGAGGGGTAAAGGTTGATATATCCTTTATAATTCTGAGTGGTCGATCTACCCACGTCGACCAATCCACCAGCCTATATCTTACCATTATGCTTAGTTCAGCTGACGAGTTAAACTTCTGAAGCACTTAAAATTTAATTCTCTTAACCAAAGGTTGAGACCTTCACCAACCTATCTAGAACTCTCGGGATGCATACACTAGTGTTATATATATGAAAATTAAAAAAAAAAAATTGGGTGACCACTATCTATGGAATTTACATTTTATATGGCAATTTAATTAGCTGGAAAAAAAATCACTTTCTTTCTCATTAATGACTTTTAGTATGAAAAGTCAAAATGTAATTAAATGCATTCAATTATTATTTATACGTTAATTGATGATCCAAAATTTAAAAATTAAAGGTTAACTTCATGGCATGTAGAGAAAATTACTATTCACCATTACGGTCCACTATGGAGCCCCACCATTCGTATAGGCTTGAAGTTCTACCTTTAAAGATTAACTTAATAAATGAAATAGTTTTCAAATCTTATCTATACTTTTGGATCTACAAATCTAGCCAATGTCCAACTAAATTCGCACACTTTCTATAAATTAATAATAAAAGCATAGGTCTATAGTTTGACAAGGAGCCAAGAAATTTAGACAATGTAAAAATGTATATATTAGGTTTTGCGGTTCTGGCATGGAAATTGAATTTAGAATGACACGGCAATTAACAAAATTGAATCGAATATATAGATAAATAAAATTATAAATAACTTCATCAGTCTCTTATTTTTATAGCTGAGGGATATTAATTATCAAGGTTTTCTTTTATGCCTGCAAAGTCATTGAATAATATTTCACCAAAGAAAAAGGGTATTTTGACTAATTTTAAACGTACAATGATTGTAGGCCGAAAACTATTTACTATTATATCTTTCCTTTATCAATATTGTCTCTTAACTATACTGCAAATACTAGTGCCTCTATTTTACCTCTTCCAAATTAGTCTCTTTTCAATATCTTTTGAATCAATTGTGTACTTCAGTTTTAGTCTTGGTTTCAATATGAAAATCTCAATAGAAAATATTGATTGGAAGCAAGGCTAAAATATAGAAATACTCAGTTGAAAATATAAATTAATAATAAAGACAGACATAGTTGACCCTTAAATGTCTTTATCCTCTTTCCAATTATTTATTATTGGCAATATATATCTTGAAATGAGCATTAACAATATCATCTTTTTTTTTAATCTATTTTATTGATATTAAATTAAAATTGGTCATTTTCTTTGTCTTGATTTATATTTGAAAACATCATACTTCAATAATAAAAATAATATTAGAAATGATAATAATACATGTATAACGCATCTGCTTCGTAGAAAGCCGCTGGAATATATATTGAAAGAAATATTATGTGCCAAGAGAGAAAGATGCTGACACTTTAATCGGAATATACCCATATGCAGTGCACTGAATATATTATATATCCAAATTAATTAATGATACTTATTATATATTAAAAAATTTGAATATGCAAATTAAAACTCTTTTTTTTTCTTTTTTTTTCCCCTCTGAAAATGGCATGGACCATACATTAATATCGATATGCGCTGCCATATATTTGGCTAATTTAGTATTATGAATATTCAATATGTTTGGATAAGTTATTTTTCTGTTAAAGTATATAAATTTATTATAAGTGTACTGTTTATAGGTATAAATTTATGAGAACAATAGTAGTGAATATTATAATTTAATATGATATCATAGCTGTAAATTTTGTATTTAATACATATTGTTGTTAGTGTTTAAAATTAACTCATCTTTCACACGTTAGACGTCCAGCACTATGTGGAATTTTTTGCTTCTTCTTGTGTTTCAGAGAGCTTAATATATATGTTGTTCCAGCATCCTATAAAATTATGGAGGCCAAATTAAGCTCAGTATCAAGAAAAATAAGCTCTCTGATTTCTCTGTTATATATCTGAGATGGAATACCTGGTGTACCTCTAGTACTCTAGCACTGCTGATGCATGGATCTGAATATGTATCTATATGTATGACATACCGTATAAAATTGTGTTGGTGTTCATGATTTCTTATAAGGGGAAAGAAATTCATGATTTCCAAAGGTTTATGAAGGTTTTACTGTTTTGGTATATATGGAAATTGAATTTAGGATGCCGAGGAGTCAAGGACAACAAACTTCATTCAACAAGCAACTTCATACCAATAAAAATAAATAAACATCCATTCGGTGCAAACATTAATAGTTAATTTTTCAGCAACATGCTATTATATATATTATCAATAATAGGTAATTAAAAGATTTTCACTTGGCAATGATTACTGATGAGATGAGATTTGGTGCTAAAATTATCTTCTCCAATTTACCAAAATAATAATAATAATAATCATAATCAAAAACATATAAAAGATAGTTTACTAATTTTTTTTTTATGGACAATGTCACAACATATAGTTAGACTGTATAGTGGATGCATAAAGATATTTATCAATTCAAACTGTCGGTTTATTTTGCTAGTTCTTTTAGTAATCAAGAACTGTCCGGACTAAGCTAGAAACTTTTAAAAGAATTTTTTTTTTTAAAAAGGCCAGAATGGCAGATTAATCAAATCTCAAAAGGTAAGATGCCTTCTTTACACCAAAAAAAATAAAAATGCCTTCTTCTTTTTTTATGTTTTTAATAACTTTTATTATTATTTACACTAGAGGTTAAAAACCAACCTTCCATTCATAATCAATATTAAGGATTTTGTCCTTTGTAATAAGCACATCTTAGGCCTCTGTTTTGTTATAAAATCTGCTGCTTTATTTGCTAAGCGAGGCACCACATGGAAGCCACAAAAGTCAAAAGTAATTTTTGGTACTACAAATATCTTCCAAGACCTCCAAACGAAAGTTTGAAATTATACTTCCCAACAAACTTCGACTAATAAAAGGGCTTTGACTAGAAACATTTTTTCAAATTTGACGGAAAGCAGCATTGATCATACCATATTACCATTAGTCTAGTTCAATAGTGAGGAATACCAATTGTCACAAGCTCACAATGCGAATCCAGGAACTATAAGAAAGCAAGAAACATTATTTTTATTTATTTATAAATTCAATTGTGTATGTTTAATTACAGCGGGGCATAATTTGAATGAAAGAGAGAATGGATGATATTAAACCTCCCTCTGAAAAAGATAATTCGATTAATCCCACCTAGCTCACCAATTCCAAGCAAGGATCATCACATCAACCGTAGACACAACAACCCACTTGAATACAACTATGAAAAACAGTTAAAAGACAACCCACTTGACCCTCTAAGACAATCCATACTGAACTGCTCCTGAATTCCTATGAGCAGCTACGGCTACAGCTGCAGCTCCAACAGCACCAAACCGAGTTTGTGCCTGCAGCAGTTTTGCATCAATGGCATTTAGTTGGTCTACCTTAGTTTGCGTTTGGTAGTATGGATTGGGGTTCATGTCAACAGCCATGCCTGGAGCTGGTTTGGCTGCCATGTTAAATTGTTGGGTTTCAGGTTGCCGTTTGGCTTGTGAAGAATCTCTCTGAATCTCCTCCGCAGACTTCTCTTGATTTGCAGTGTGAGTCCTGAAGAAGCAGTGCGGAGAGACAACCTGGGGAGGTAGAATTGAGTTTCTGTAGATCCCTGGTTCATATGTTCCTTTCATGCTTCTGCCACTTTCATATGGCAGAACTGGTCCAACAACTCTCCCTGGCTTTGCTGTGTAGAAGAAAAATAATGTCATTATAGCAAAGGCAAAATCAAAGGAAAACAGAACATCAAAACATGACCAAGGAGAAAATCATGCTATCATATACAATAGCAATTAAGGCTTGACAAGGTAATTTAGTACCTCCTGGCACCCTTGGTGGGGGCCGCGAACCCTTTGTTGAATTTCCTAAATTTGCATCTATTACTCTATCATTGTTAGAAGCCTGTTCTATCATTTGCCGATTTTCATATGAAACCAAATTTGGCTGTTCTATCATGCTTGAATGGACAGAAGACCTGCAAGTCAAAGACAAGAAGATGATAACTACATCCATAGAAAACCTTCAGCAATCAAAATTGCAGTCCCAAAGCGCAGAATATATTATATTGGTCAACAGTGGATTTTGAGCATGCAAATAATCTTACCTCGGGAGAGAAACATGCTTCCTTTCTGGAGAAATAACCGGTCCACTTTTACCAATATTTTCCTCAAGATATGCAAACTGCTTTCTGAATTGACCTATAGCACTGGACAAAAGATAAATGTTAGAAATCATCATTGGAAACTATCATTAATAGGATAAGAATTTTAACGTTGAGCAAGGTGCAAACAATCAACCTAGGATACAGAAAATTTGTGCCCTCAGTTCCATTCATGTAATCTTTGAGCAGCTGAGGATGGTATTCTAATACCTCCCGGTAAATTAGTTCTCTAATATCATCCTTTGTGACTCTTCTCCTCTCAAATTCAAACTCAAGCTTAGAGATAGGCTGGCAAGAAGGCTCTCTCTCAACTCTGGCCAAGCCCTTGAAATATGGATCAGCCAGTGCCTATAACATAGAAAAGGAAATTCAGTTTTGAACATACAATAGAACTAATAACAATAATAATATTAGAACACAAGCTTCACACGAGATGTTCAATATATCTACTTAGTAATGACTAGAGGAAACTACATGAAACATTCATTTGGCAACATCATTCTTAACACAAAAGACAAACCTCTTCAGCAGTAGGTCGATCCTTTGGATCAAAGGCTAAAAGCCTTTGCAATAGCCTAAGGGCCAAAGGATCGGCATTTGAAAATTTCTGGGCAAATGGCACAGAAGGCTTTTTCCGCATCTCTGTCAAGTATCTCCTTGCTTTCTCATTCCGTACCTGCATGCGTGCAAAATAACTTAGCATCAAGCTTATGGAAGAAAAATCATAACCAGTGGACCAACAAAATGCGAGTTGTTTGTATGCAGAGAGAGAGAGAGAAAGAGAGAGAGAGGACTCATACTCCTGAAATGGTTTCTGTTGAAGGTGTCCCCAAAAGATCAGTGATCAAATCTAATTGATGAACAACACTTTTACCAGGAAACAATGGTTTCCCAGTCAATACCTCAGCAAAGATACATCCAATACTCCATATATCTATTGCAGGAGTATACTGCAAACAAGATGCCAACAAAAATTAGATCATTTACCAGAATTAGGAAGTTCAACATTTATTAAACCGCCCCATAGAAACAGACATAACATGACACAGTTACCTGAATGAAAGATATTTCAACTTCCAGGAGAGTTCAATAGTCCTCCCTGAACAAGAATTATTATTATCTAGGCATTACTGCTTACTATATAAATCACTCAGAAGACATTCTATACAGAAATAAATGCAAACTTTCAATTATGCCAAACTAAGAGAATACCTATCGCCTCTATTATTTTGTCAGTGCAATGAGGATTATTCATCTTTTCACTTACCAAAACAAGTGGTAAACAGAGATTTCAACCACTGTAAAGATTCGCTTGCACATGACCATATAACATCATTTGCAAGCATATGATCCTAGGAAATCTACAATCCTGAGATTTTAATGTTCAAAAATTGAATTTTCCTAGTATCGACCGAACTTATGCACCCATAACATTTTGATGTCTAATTGAGAGAATACCTTCTTCCATAAACAGAAAATTTGGGTTTAAAACTTTCATTAACACTTTTGAAACCTTTGCTAAGCCATCCACAGCATAGAACGACAGCGAGTGATGTGCAAAGGAGATACTACCACACTATAGTACCAACTACATAGACAACCAATCAGCAAATATAAATGAGGCAAAACATATAGCGAACAAATGGGATATGTCTAGAAGAAGTTGAAGGACAGACTTTGGAATTTAAGAGAAACATTGATAATTGAAGAAAAGATATGGCACTACATCAGAGCAGCACCAAATTATTATTTATGTGAGAGCAATCCGTTGTTAAGACGCTTAAACTGTCAATCAATTCACTTGCTTTCAGAGAAACTCATTGCAAACAGAGAGGATATAAAGGTGCAATACATAAAAACGAACACATACATAAAATCCCATGAATTTACATACCTATGCATACAAAACAAATGTACCAAAACTATGGGATGTTAATTTAGATCTCCTTGATAAAATAAAAGCAAACATAAATCAGGAAAAATTTGCAACAATTTTAGATTCCAAGAAACCATAGACCATGCCTCCAATACATGCTAGCTCTAGATAAATTAGATAAAAGGAAGGCAATCAAGATAGGAACCAAATACCTTGGAAAAAAATGAACCACATAACTCTGGAGCCCTATACCATCTTGTAGCGACATAGTCCTGTGAGGTGCATCACAAGAAACACTATAAATGACACAATCTCATCCACAATCTTGAATATTTGAAATTTTATAAAATCAACTAAAAATGCCATAAGAAAAGTTTTAAGTTGTAAAAAAAAAAAATACATACTGTCCAAAATATTGTGGTAGGGGTATCACTGAATGCAACTCTTGCTAGTCCAAAGTCACAAACTTTGAGCTTGCAATTTGCATTTGCCAATATGTTCTTTGGCTTCAGATCTCGATGATACACATTTGCTGCAAGAAAACATCTTATATCAAGCCAAATTCAATGATCAATACCAACATCCCCAGCAAACAACCACCACAACCCACATTAAAAGAGAGAAGAATGGCACTGTGCTTTCCTAAATGATGATAAAAAGATGGCAAAGTTATGATTAAACATATTATTCTAATAAAATAAATAAAAATTTAGCAAACTGAAGAAAACATAGTAAGAACAATAACCTGTATGCATGTATTTTAATGCACGTAGCATCTGATACAGAAAAAACTGATGATGCTCACGGGTTAAGTCATCATTAGCCTTTATAACTTGGTGCAGATCAGACTCCATGAGCTCAAATACAACATAAATATCTTTAAACTCTCTTTTTGAAGGCGGCAACATGATGCGCTTAATTTCAACAATATCAGGGTGCCGTAAAAGCCTAAGCAACTTAGTTTCACGCAGGATGCGAATAGCATCCGAGATGTGCTCAAACACATCATGTATTTTCTTTATGGCAACTTTCTCTCCAGTATGCGTATCAACAGCTGCACAAACAACTCCATAACTTCCCTTCCCAATAACTTCCAGAATCTTATATCTATTGGCATCGCCATACTCAGTGAAAAAATCCATCTGTTTGTGGTCCTAAGGAATGAACAAGTTACATTAGTTATGAATTTAGGAGCCATATTAAAGTCAAACCACTGCAAGCATAAACATCCGGAAGATTCAATTTCTAATGCATAAGGATCCATTAACTGACAGCCTCATACAACAAATTGCTTGGCACTGTTCCAACCATTAACATTTTAGAGGATTTGTCAATCAACAACATAAACTAAGTGAAGTTTTAGAAAGCCGGAAGAGGGGTGAAGCTCAATTGGTGCCATTGAGATTCAAAATTTACTTAGTTGAGTGTCCTCCAATATTAAAATATTCCGTCTTTGAAGACCACAATGAAATGGGCCTCGAATAGTAAAAAAAAAATGGAGTAAAGATTCAATTGCTTGGGAAAAAAAGAGAAGAAAGCTCAGGTAAATAATTTGCAAGAAATGAACTCTCTGAAGATCACAAATCAGACACAAAATCCAAAAACTTACTCCTAACAATCTCTTTCATTCGTAGTTTTACAACTAACTAACTCTTATCAAAATTTTGGTTGAATAATTTAGCAGTTTCTGGAGAAACCTAAACAGTTCAAGCCTTCAAATTAACGAAAATAACAACAAAAGAAAACCAGAAAATAATAACAACAAAAAAACATGAAAAAGAAAATGAAAAGAGGCCATATTTTATATTTTACCATGTGAAGAAGGTGAAAACCAAAGTTTCAACTTTTCAAACAAAATATCTACACAAAGATAACTAGAATGCAAGTTTCCCAATAATAATTAAAAAATTAAATTTAAAAAAAAAAAAAAAAAACAGGATTTCTTTACGTATCATCGTTATTTATTATTTTTTTTTCCGAACTAGCTTTACGGAAACAAAAGGATCCCCAAACCCAAGCCAGATCTTCAAGAACTGTACGAGAAATGAAGAAAGAAAATTCCAAAAAATAGAAAGAGAAGAGACCTTCTTTGGGTGCTCAGGATGCATCTTCTTTTTCTTCTAGCAGTTCAAACAGCTATAAAATCAGATCAAACAAAAAGTTCCAACAGCTTTACAAGAAAACTACCCGCATTTGCGCCAGCGAGACCTGCTACGAATCACGAACCCACAGTCCCTTCTGACGCACACACTTCGTCTCAACTCGTGTCTCATCCAAAAGCGCACACACGCTTCAGCTCTCAAATTCCCCGATCCAACCCACCTCCTCCTACTCTTTTAGACTCGTAAAGATTTTTCAACGAAAATTGAAACCCTAGATTTCAATTTAAACCCCCACGAAACCCTTTTTTTCAATATTTTCTTTTCCTCGAAAGATCTGAGAGAAAATTACAGACACGGGTCAGAGGGATCAGATGGGATCAGAGAAAACGATATAGATGAGAGAGAAAATGGAAACGAAAGGCACAGAAGGTTTCGTCGGTTTCTTCTTCTTCTTTCTTCTTCTTCTTCTTCTTCTTCCTCTTCCTCCTCTTGCGTTTTTCTTTTTATCCACTATTTCTGCTTTTTTTATTCATATTTACACACAGACGCTACTACTATTTCCCTATACGGCAGTGGCGGTATATGTAATTATCTAAATACAAACGGTCTTCTTTTATTATTACCTAATTTAGATGAAAAAAAATAAATATATTATTTTCCTAATTTGGCTTCCATTTATTTACAGTTTAAAAAAAATTATCATGGGTATCTTCCAGAAAAAAAAAAAAAAAAAGTAATATATTTATCGTATATTTTTCTATGGTGAATATACATTAATTTTATATTAGTTTATATGCATTTTTAAGTATATTATGAAGTTTAATCTCCAAACTTTGAACTGCAATTTTGCAAATAATCAAAATTTGATTTTTCGTCTATTTGTATTATTATGACCAATATTCAATGATCCAATCACTACTAAATTTGGTTTTTATTTCATTGCCTTAAGAAGAAGAAAAAAAACAACAAAAAGTTGAAACATTAATGTGACATTTCTATAAGATAATTATATATTTGGTTTAGGGTATTTAATTTAATGATTGCAAGTGCAATTTGTGCATGCTCCATCTCAGCTAAATTCCAAAACCAAACTTAAGATGTTTAGATTATTTAAATATTTTTATACGATCTCTACCTTTTTATGGTAAGCAATTGGTATGTTTTCTAATTATCAAAAAAAAAAAATTGGTATGTTTTCTTTAATTTTAATATATATTCCCAAGTAACGGAAAAACCAAAAAGGAAAGATATATTACATCTACTAATAATAACTAACGTACTATGTCCATGAAACTTGATAATTAATTAAACTAATATATTCCTTTAAAAAAAAGTGGATTTAGATAATATCATAAATAATAATTCGTCAAATGTTTCCTAATGTAGTATTTTCTTCTTCTTTTTTTGGTAATTATCCTAATGTAGTAAACTGTAAACCAAACATGGAATGCGGTTGAACCATTTATAGTTAGGAAATATACAGATAGTTTATAATATTATGTAATTATTTGGTAAAATTTGAGCAAATGTGAATTTTTTCACAAGAATATTTAAATACTCTTTTTATTTATTTTATAGAATTCATAAATGAACTTATTATTGCTTAATAAAATATTTAAAATACACATAATTCTATGAACTAAAAAATTCATCTCCCTTTGAAATTTATAATAATTTCAATTTAACTTCTCAGGTATTTCATGTTTTGAAGACTACATCTAATATTCCTCAGTAGAAATGTGTCTACTGTTATTTTGAGGAATGATAATGAAATATTAAAAAAATTATTATTATTATTATTTAAAATATGAAAAAAAAAATAATGATATTTTTAAAATTAAAAATATCAAAATGTATTTAAATCAAATTTTAAAAGAATTGGATAAAATATTATCAAAAAAAGTAAACCGATTATATTAACAATTTAGTGGTGAATAAAAACAAACATACTCGTAAAGGAGTCATAAATCTATAAAATATTTAGCGAATGAACCGAATCATGTGTATTTTTAACCTAATAAGAGTCAACAATGAAAGTCCATATCGCTTAAATTAGATATAAAAATTTAATTGGCTCATATCACTAAACTATGCTCTTCACTAAACTTCTATATCTATTTTTTTTTAAGTCTAATTAAAAAAAGTTATACGTAGAGGATTGTATGATCTGCTAAAAATCAATGCAATAGAAATCTTGAAATCTATGGGAATGTCAATTCCCGTAAAGTAGGATGTAGTAGTGTTCAAAGACTTTATAAAAAATAATTAAAAATTAGAATACAGTTTGTAATGGTATAAAATAAAATAAAATAAAAAGAGGACCACGGCGGTTATTTGTTAATGGTGAGGGAGCTTTTTCTTTTACTTTGTCTGTGTGGTCGGCTTTGTAGCTCTGTGTTGGTTGTCTTTTGTTGTTTTATTCGAAATTTTCTCTCTCTTTTTTTTAAAACAAAAAATTATAAAATACAGCTTGCCATTGCTGGGTCCAAGTAAAAGAAAAACAAATTATAAGAAAACAAAAGAAAAAGTTGAAACATTCATTTTAAAGCGCGTGTTAAAATTGGAAAATATATTCTGCGTCCAATTCCATGTGGAGGGGAAGATGACATGCATAGCAGTGCAAAGTACGGTTTCACAGGCTTCACACTCAAAATTGTCCGTACGCTTCTGGATCTTACTGGCAACCATTGCAACAAAATATATATATAACATATAATACCTTTTTATATAATATACTTGTGTAGGAGGAGACTCCACGTAAGCAAATGCACGAAATACTTTTTTTTTTTTTTTTTTTTNCCACGTAAGCAAATGCACGAAATACTTTTTTTTTTTTTTTAAGTTATGAAATGGTTCAAAGAAAAATGAACAATCTTCTTATCATGATTGTCAATTTATCATCCAATTTTAATTTTGTTTTTATTCTTCAATTATTATTCCGACGTCATCACTATTATTTCCCTCATAACTTTCCATTTGAATATAAATTTTTTTTGATAACTAGTTAATAATACACTTAGATCATGGATTACTATATATTTTAAGATTAAACATAAATTTCTGATTAGTAATAATTAAATAGCATATTAACATTCTCAAAATCTCAATATTCACAAACCTACAATCATAGAACACAACAAATATATATAATTTTTATATCAAAAGTGAAAGATTTTAATTCAAATTGTTATTGGAGAAAGCAGTGACTTTTATTATCATTGTAGAAACCAAAAACTACTGGAAAAATATATATTTCTAAACAAATAGAATAAATATCCATTCAAAATATAATAATGTGCACACAGTAGCATTAACACATTTGGAATAAGTAGGTTTTGAAAAGAGGATAAACTTGCATTGATAGTGCCTTGCGAAAGAGGGTAGAAATTTACTTATTTGCATCAAATAATGAATGCCCCATTTGGGCCTACTAATTAAGTGCTGATTTTAACACCAAGTGGTTGGAGTGGTATAGTGGCAGTGGTAGTGGTAGAATATCATATACATTGCCCAACAAATTGTGGTTCCAAGTTGTGTGGTAAACTTGTAGCAGCCACATTTGCAACTTTTTCATCTATCGCCATCACTCTGCATTTACTTGCAATGAAATGTATCTATCTTTGCACTCTGGACCACCTTTTTTTGTTTCATATATATGCATGCATTGTTGTTCATGCTTTCAACCTCAATATTTGCTTCGACAAGGACAACAACTTGAGAAGTTTTGCCAACCTCTCTCTCTCTTATCATACACCTACACTTGCTTCTACGTGGTTATATGAATATGCATATATATAGAAAGATTGACCAATAATATTGCATATGTATATGAAGATGACTCTAATCATGTTTGGTTTGACCGGAAAAAAAGTAGAGAGATGGAAGGCAAATTGAATTAGAAGTGTATTCACCCAAAATAATAATACTAATTAATAAAGATAATTAAAAGGAGGGCGGATATATGCCATATATAAATTGGTTTGTTAGAGGGAAAATAAAAGAGATTTTTTTATCTATGTCCATCTCACCACAAAATAATTATCCATGTCTACTAATTTTTATTTTAGCTATTAATACCCACTAAATTATTGTCCTCAAATCCATTTTACTCATTTTATCCATTTCTATTATTTGCCTTTCATTTATCAAATAATATTATTTTTCTACTATTTTCTGTGAATCAAATAATTTTTTTTTTAGTGTTTTTATAATCAATTAGTTTGTATTAGCTACTTTGGAACACTACTCAATTTACATCATCAATTTTTTTTAAATTTTGGACTCAATTTTCAAACTTTTTAGAAGGCTTTAACATCATACCCAACTCATACATCCACCATATAATTTGATTTTTTTCTTGTTAGAATAATATTGTTTAAATGTATATTAATATGTTTAAATGCTATGTGTGTGTTTTTTGAACTTTATTGAAATGACAAAAAAATAGGAAAAACTAGAAAAGCATAGGTTTAAAACAACAATATATGCCCCACCTAAGCAATAGATCATGTGTACAATTTTTGGACAGTGTATATAATATTGAACTGAGTTCAGACCACATTACTTTATGTCACACCGTCTAATATAAAAACGGTATAAGGCTAATTGGATGGGCTACAGGATAGTTTTCTGCTGTTTCATAGCCCGCTTTATTAAAGAAAATATGACATATTAAAAGGCTTGAATCTTGCTCAAACACGACTAACTTAAGGAGAAGTATTTTATTAAGGACTGTGTTCATCCCTCCCTCACTAGTTTTACCGAGGCAGTGTGGGGTTGGGGCGGTGAGTACATGTTGTTGCAGAAGCCATGGTGGGTTGGCTACTACTTGAATTTTGAGATTTCGTTCTTCTGCTGCTCCAATTTTGTTTCTGACTGGTTAACTACTCACTGTTTGGTTTTTGTTTAGAGGGTATATGGACGATCATAGTACTGCCACCCACTGGCCACCTTCCAACGCCAAGTGCTCATATCTCCTTTTGGTCTCTCTTTTATTTAATTTTTGAAAACAAATGTTTAATTATGATTAATAATTTTTCTATTTTTCATTTATTTATGTAAACTAGTTTTAATTTGGAGGGAATGGGTCAAATAAATTGATATTTGTGTTTCTATGGTTCATCCTGCCTACCTTAAATGTGACATTTGTTTCCATGAATGTGTAGAAGAGAATCTTCACAACAAGAGCAATCTTCTTTTACAGTATAACCCAGTCCACAAAAAGATCCCAGTGCTCGTTCATGGAGGAAAACCAGCTGCAAAGTCCACTCTTATTCTTGAGTTCATCAAGGAGATTTAGCCACAAAATCCTTTGCTTATGAGAGGGCCATTGCTTGGTTTTGGATGAAAATCAGGGGAAGAATGAAAACCAAATAAATAATAAAACTCATTAGTTAATTTTATTTTTGGAAAGAAATTTTTTTTTAAAGGGAGATCCAGAAGTAGAGTGGATTTGAGTGAGAGAAAAAAAATGAAGAGTATTTTAGAAAGAAAAAGAGTGAAAAAAGTTAAATGTAAACTCTATGAAACCATTATATTTTATAAATATTTAAAAAATAGTCAATTTAATCAAATTAGTAATTGATTTTATTTTTTTCAATCCGATTCGATATGATCCATACATTAAATCTCATCTAATCCAATCAAATTATTAATTGGATTTGATCGGTTTAATTAATCAGTTTGGTTTGAGTTTTTATTTAATTTTATTTTGACTTTTTGAAATTTAATTTTTAAACTTTTTTATTTTAAATATTTAACATTTGAGCTATTTTTTATTTCAAAAATTTACTGAACTTAAACTTTGTTTAAAAAATTACATTTTTTTAAAACTTAACACATAAATTATTAAAAAAAATTGCGTTTATTTAAAAAATAATTGAGGATAGAGAGAGTTAGAGAATAAAAATAATGCCATAAATTTTATTTAAAACATAATTAAGTATACGTAGATTCATACTAAAATAATAAATTTACCAATAAAAACAAATCATATAATTAAAAAATATTTTTTCTAAAAATTAAAAGATAATCGGTTTGGTTTGGATTGATTGTATCGATTTTTGACTTTATCAACCGAATCAAACCGATTCAATGGTCGGTTTTGAATTTTTTAAACCGATCAAATCCAATAACATTAAAATAACTTATCCAAACAAATTGGAGCGGATTAATCAGTTTTATCGGTTGGTCAATTTTTTTTAATACCTCTAATGAAAGAGAGTCTATGGAAAATATATTGCAAGATTGCGAGCTTATTTGATATGGGTTTTGAAATATTGTTTCTGGCTATTTAAAATTTCAATTCTAATTAAAACTGATAAAAGAAATTGCTTTATTAAAAGTTCTTCTAAAACTTAAAAGAAGAGAAACAAAAAGTTTTTTTGTTTTTTTCTTAAACAGGGCTGCATTTTCTAGTCGTTTTATAACTCTTTCGTTCAACTTTCTCAGGCTGAAACCACCAAAGCTTCTTAAGCCTTTGTTATACTTGTATGCTTGAGCAATAGCAAGCCCAGTTCAATGACCCAAAGAGAAAGAGGTCGACAGAGTGGCCGAAGCCCAAATTAAAGGTTAATATAAAAAATAATTTCTTTTGTTTAGCATTTTTAATAAATTTATATACTTTTTATTTTAAAAATATTATTTTAAACTAACAATTTTTTATAAAATTTAAATTTTTTATTCAACTTCAATAAAAAATTATTTTTTTATCATCATTCTTTATTTTTTATTTCTCAACAAGAATAATTTTTTTTAATGTCTCTTTCTTTTCTAACTTTCTTCTTTATAAATATAAAAAAAACATGAAGTTGAAAATAATTATAATTGTGCATTAAAAATTATAAAGCAATAAATATATGCTTTAAAAATTTAAATAAAAAGTGAATTTGTTTATGTAAATATACGTAATCAAGTTTCATTTTTTATTTTAATTTTTTAATACAGAAAATCTATTAGAATTATCAAAATTTTTTAAAAAGTACATTCAAAATGCTTTTATTTTTTTATTTTTTGTGTTTAGTCTTTTAACCATGATTGAATTAGCATTGCTAGTCCTTTTGGTATTTTATTCGTCAACTGTTACTTTTGCAGAGTTATTTTTGTCAAGCCATCTTCATCATATATCTCTTAATATTCTCCTTTTGCAAACTTTCTCATGTCAATTGCAGAGATTATTTGATTTTGAAAAACTGATGTAGTGATTCTGTAATGGACACAAAATATTTGCAGAGGAAGAATATGGAAGGAAGATGATGAAGATACTTGAAAAAATGAAAATATCATCTGTAAAATTAACAAATGAGTTATGAAAAAAACCAAAAAGATTAACAGTGACTAAACTGCCAAAAAAAAGAGACCAAATTCGTCAAACACTCTAAACATAGCTCTCAAGTTTGATGTGAATATATTATTTTATAAAAATAGCCCTCAAGTTTGACGTAAATATATTATTTTGGATTTTATTGTATTTTAATATTTTTTAAAATTTAATTTGTTCACATAAAAATTTTTATAATTAATTTGTGCAATTGATATTTTATAATTTAAAAAAAATTGCATATTTATCGAATTCAGTTAAAATTGACAAATTTTATTAGCTTAGAAGTTATGTGCATAACACATTACTCTTAAAATTAATTTTTTTAATTTTTTATTATACTAAAAATTAAAAAAATTAATAAATATGAAAAAAAATTTAAAATTTATATATGGTTTTTCTTTTTGTTTTTTAATTTTTTTAATTTTTGATACAATTAAAAATAAAAATAAAAAATCAATATTGAAGATAATTTGCTATGTACGTAATTTTTAAATTGATGAAATTCATAAATTTTAACTAAATTAAATAAAAACGCAATTTTTTCCAAATTACACAGTACTAATTGCACAAATTAATTACAGAAACTTCTAGGAAAATAAATTCAATTTTGAAAGTTACTAAAATGCATTTAGACTTATTATTTTATTTTTCATCATTTACCCATACCTTCAGTTTTTTACTGTTTCATTTAACAGGCAAAGCATAATCAAGACATTTCATTTTTTACATTTCGTTTGTTTTGGTGAATA
This sequence comes from Ochetophila trinervis, assembly GCA_003254975.1. Classification (NCBI taxonomy): domain Eukaryota; kingdom Viridiplantae; phylum Streptophyta; class Magnoliopsida; order Rosales; family Rhamnaceae; genus Ochetophila; species Ochetophila trinervis. Next base: position 36,190 of record QANX01005108.1, on the reverse strand, counting down.
ATTGAGCACAAATTTTCCTTCAATTTTCTTATTCCTTCGCGGGAGAGAGGCTGAAAATTCTTCCCTTGGTTATTCAATCCGCTCTTTTTTCTTTTCAGTTGAATTTTGCGAGTAAAAGAAGAAGCTGGTCCTTTAATATTGTAACCAGCAAGCATCGGTTCTTTCCTCCTTGGTTTTTCTTTTTTTAACGATTTCTATGGTTATGAAAATTATTGGGGTTAAAGGTTGTTACTCTTGTTTAGAAAGTATAATAAAACTAATGAGTCACTTTCCATTGCTAATTCAATTGGGTATTAGAATAAAAAAAAATTAATAATTTAATTCAAAATTTAATAAAAATAAAAATAAAAACATATATAAAAACTGAAAATGTATTAGAGAAAAGAATATGATCGCTTTTGAAAAAAATAGTAATTCAACTATTTAGATTATTAAACTTTGTTAGGTGTTGATATTCTTTTAGAAATTTAGATTTAAGTTAGAATAAATTGGGGGGTTTGAGTTAGGTGTTAGTATTTTAGGATTATGGTTTGAATAAGTGAATCTGGGTTTGGTTATTAAAGCTTGGGGTTTAATTTAGGGTTTAGGAATTAAGGATTGTAAGAGATTAATTTAGGGTAAAAAAAATAAAATGGTTTGAATAAGTGAATCTGGGTTTGATTATTAAAGCTTGGGGTTTAATATAGGGTTTTTGGAATTAAGGATTGTAAGAGATTAATTTAGGGTTAATGAAATTGGGGTTTAATTTTGGGGACTAGGATTAGCATTAGTAAAATTGAGAGTTTTATTACTAACGTTTAATTTAGGATTTTTGAATTGGGCAGTAATCTGTATGTATTAATAAAATTGGGCCAAGTTTAATTTAAAGTTTTGGATTAAAGTTTTAACTCTAAAATATAATTATTAATTTCGATCACTGAAATTAAGGATTTTTTTTTTCTTTTTATTACAAATTTGGGGAAGAGGAATTTTGTATCCATAGAGGACTGAACTTTTAATTTGGATTGTATTCTCAGTGATTTTAGTTCGGGTCTACATTTTAGATCTAGGTTAGTATTAGTAATATTGCGGGTTTAATTACTAATGCCTGGAGGCATAATTTATAGTTTTTTGAATTGAGATTTTATAGGAATAATTTTAGGGTTACTGGGGTTTTAATTGGAGTATAAATTTTGAATTTAGGGTTAATATTAGGGAATTTGAGGGTTTAATTAGTAGCGTTTGAGCGTTTAATTTAGTTTTTTCAGATTGTAGATTTTAATACTAAACTGTGGGATTAATAGGGTTAATAAATTTGGGAATTTTTTATTTTTTTTTTAGGTTAATTTCAATTGCAACTTCTGAGATTTTGTTGAATTTAAATTTAGATTTTTAGATTTTTGACAATACATTTACAGCTCTGCTGGCATATGCAATTACCATTATACATTTGATTTGAAGTATATCTTCTTTTTTAATAACAATTAGACAAAGGTATAATAGTAATTGAATATGCCAACAGAGGCTGCATATGTATTGTTAAAAATTTAAGGGGCTAAATTTGATTTAAACCAAATTTCAAATGCTACAGTTAAAATTAACCCATTTTCCTTTTACCTACCCATGATTTATGAGAAATTTGTGTCTTTTTTTTATATGGATGTTGAACCATTACTTATTAATAAGAATGTTCATCGGTTCAAAACTAATTTATTTTGAAAATAACCAATTCGATCCAATCTATGCATTAAATCAAATCCAATTAGTAATTGTATTGGATCTGTTTGGTTAATTGGTTTGGCTTTAACTTTTATTTAATTTTTTAAAACTTTTTAAAATTTAATTATTGAGCTTTTTTACAATGAATATTTGAAATTTGAGCTATTTTTCATGCCAAAAATTTGTCGTGCTTAAACTTTGTTTAAAAAATTATGTTTTTTTTTTCAAAGCCTAACACATAAATGATTAAAAAAAATAATAGGACAAATAACATATTAAACTAAAACAAAACAAAAAAAATTACTACACTAATACAAAATTCAGTAATCCAATTCCAAATTTAAGCTAATATAACAAAGCTTACATACCAGTAATATTAAACTAATTGTCATATGCTTAGTAAAAAAAAAAGTAATAAGTTCGGTTTGAATTGATTTTATCGGTTTTTAACGATAAAAATTGAACTCAACCGAATTGACTATCGGTTGGTTAGTTTTTTGCACACCCCTACTCATTAACACTTGATTCCAAAAGCTAAAATTTATAAAAAAAAATAGACTCAAACTGAGTTATATACTTTAACAATTTCATTGTAGATGGGATAATATGGGGACGAAATGGAAATAAGCCCAACATGTGCAAAAAAATTAGGAGAAATTCACTAATTTAAAATTAATCCCTACACATGAAATATAAATTAATTTTTTTGAAAAGCTAGCCCAATATGGGCAAAAATATGGGGGAGACATTATTGCTTCTTTTTTTTAGTAAACCTTGAATGATTTTTTTATAAATGCATGAAATGGAAAAAAAACAATCCCTTAAAATTTTAAAATGAATTTTGGTTTAAAATTTTGAGAATAAATTTTAAGAACAACTTAAAGTGTTGGAGAATAATTTTAAAAACCTTAAAATTTTATACCTTGGCTTATATATATGTGTGTGTATATAATACCGTGGCTTGTAAATTTATAGGTAAACTGAGGGGAGAAAAAGGGATTTATTTTGATAGATCCATTTATTTTAATTGTTCTTACAGATGACACCGATACTACTTAGACTTGATCATGGCTTAATAATCTAGTTAATAATTCATAAATATATATTTTATTCTTTATATTAGATGTGAACATTCGTTCTCAAAATCATTGCTGAGAAATAATAACTATTGTTGTTGTTAATAGCTTTAGTATTGAACTGTTCCAGAATGGCCATTTATAAATAATTAAGGATTACAAATTAAAAATAGCAAAATTTAAATTTGGTTTCTTTGGGAAATTTTTTTCTTTTTCCTTTTAACTTGGATACAAAGGATTAAACATCATAAGATCATTATTATGTAGTATGTCTATAATTGAACTTGCTGAGATAGATATCAGATATTTTTTTATATTTTATTTTATGTAAGTTCCTGTCACATTTTATTGGGTTGATTGCAATTTACTATCTTGGATTTTTAGAATTGTATGATTTTAGCTTTAAATTTTATTTTTGATCTAAACTCAAATTTGTACGATTTAGACTTTTCATTTTTCAAATAAGTGCAAATTGGTTCAATTTTACAATTTTTGTGGACGGACTGTTAACGGAATACAAGTGACAAACATGCGACTTATTTTCTTTTTTAATTTAAAGCAAACGATAGAGAAAATTGACAAGCATGCCACCACACGCCATAGAATTGCATGGTTAGACCATCCACCGCCATCTCAATTTCCAGCAAGTGGATAATTTCTCCCATCTAAAGCTAACCGGCAAGTTTTGAGCAGCAAACTCATATCAGCCTTATAGCTCTAATCATCCAAAAAATACCGCTCATGACACTGCAAATTAAAATAGAAAACCCTATCAATAGTCTGTCCATTGAAATCATGAAATTGAACCAATTTGTAATAATTTAAAAAATTGAGAGCCCAATTCACACAAATCTAAAAATATTAAAGTCTAAATTTGACCTAACATGAGTCGAAATTGCACACCTCTAAAAATTCAAAGTACTAAATTGTAATTAATTTTAGAGAATATTACACTTAAGATACCTAAACTATATCAGATGTTACATTTAGGTACTTAAACTATTTTTTGTTGCAATCATCTACCTGAACTCACATTTTTCAACACTGTTAATACTTTTCGTCATTTCCATCCACTTTTATTCGTTAAAATTACGTGTAGACCATGTGTAGAGGAAACCCAGGGGTAAAGGGCGTCATTTCCTTTCCTAATTCTTTCATTTTCTTCTCTTTTTCGAATGTTGCCGATTAGAATGAAAAAAAGTAGGGCTAGGGTAAAGTAAAAAAATTATCCTTCTTCTTCATGATTTGGTCATTGTGTCCGATTCCTGTACCAGTACCAGCATGATTCGGAGCTTTCGTCGGGGTTGAGGGCAAGCTACAAAAATTGGGTAGGAGTAAAGAGGCCCTAGGAGATCCAAATCTAGGAGACCCCATCGGAGCATTCCAAGAAGAAGGCAGAGACTTGACCTTACCGGGTTTCATATTCCTCAAAGACAACACCACTTCGCTAATAGAGCTCAAACCCAGAGAACGACTGAGCGAGTGGGTCATGGGAGACATAGGTGGCGACTCCGCAGGAGGAGTTGTCGGCGGAGAAATCGATGAAGGAGACGACAAAAATGGGAGGTGGTTTTCGTACAAAAAGCCTCGAGGGCGTGCTTGAGCGGCAAACTGTCGTAGGAATTGGTGGCAGAGAGTGCGGTGTCTTAAACCATTATCTGCGATTAGTAAAAAAGCTTTTGATGTTTTCAACTCTTTTGTTTTAGTTTTAGTTTTTTTTTTCCAACAAAAAACTTTTGATGGTTTTAGCTCTAGTTTTTTTTTTTTTGTATGTTGATTAATGAGTGTTTGTTGTTTTTATTAAATGGACATTCATTGAAATGTTGTTCATATATTAAATTCTTTTAGCTTTTGTAATTATAATGATATAGATAATTGTATTATTAGCATGTAGAACCTATAAAAGTAGAATTTTTTTGGTTGAATCATGAAGAAGAAGAAATATAATTTTTTTACTTTGCCCTAGCCCTAATTTTTTTTCATTCTAATCGTCAACATTTAAAAAAAAAAGAAGAAAATGGAAGAATATAGAAATAAAATGATGTGCTTTGCCCCTGGGTTTCCTTTACATATGGTCTGCACATGATTTTAACGGACAAAAGTGGACAGAAATGATGAAAATATTAATGGTGTTGAGAAATGTGAGTTCAAGTATCTGATTGCAACAAAAAATAGTTTAAGTACCTAAATGTAACACCCGATATAGTTCAGGTACCCTAAATGTAATTTTCTTTTAATTTTATTTTATTTACATATTTAGCTACAATTTCTTACTAACACAATTTTATGCACAACTTTCTTAAAAAATTGATCAATATATATTTGCTATTTTTCTCAAACATTGAGAGAAGCCAAGATCATTATTTGCTACTTTTATGCACACCTTTTTTTTCCAGGACCATTATTTGGTTTCCTTATTTTTCAAGTTTTTTTTCCTTTTCTCCTTGGTAACATGGATCTGGTCCAAGGGAAAATCAATCTACTACAAGAGTCTTTGAGAGAACTTAGTTTACATTCGAATGGAAAGGAGGGTGTCATTGCTGCCCATAACATTTTTTTAGGGAAAGTTTTGGCTACAAGAGGCATTCAACGATTTACTATTAAGGAAATTATTACAAAAACATGGCGTCTAAAAGCTAAGGTGAGAATTGAGAAGCTGGGAGAGAACTTCTTCAAATTCAGCTTTACAAATAGGAAAGATATTGAGATGGTTTTTCGGAACCGACATTGGTGCTTAAATGGAGCACATTTGATTTTAAAAGAATGGCCAGATGACAAAGCTTTGAACGAGATTTCTTTCAACACATTTACCTTTTTTCCTTTAGGTGCACGAGTTGCCCCCAATGTACACGAATCCTTGGTTTACTCGCCTTATTGGAGTAAGGTAGGCTATCCATCCAAACTCAATCAATAAAAGATGTGTGGTGGCTAATCGGTTCCTCTGGTTCTGAGCTGAGATTATAGTGTTAAACCCCTTGCCGACAGGTTTCTTTATGGAAACGAATGATGGAAATGATTTATGGATCCAGTTTAAGCTAGAAAGGCTCTTGGATTTTTGCTACACTTGTGGAATGCTCGATAATGTCACAGGAAGATGTAATAGCAGGGAACCAATGATAGCGACAACTTTGAATGGATTGTCAGCGAAGCTTTTGGGATCGTGGATGAGAGCTGAAAATAATGACACCATTTTATTCATAAACACACTGATGAGAGTTGAACGGAGATTGCTAGAGGAGGAAGAAGAGGAATTGGAACCTAGAAGACTGACACTTCTGCTGCAGGACAGTAAACATGACAATATAGGTCAGATTGATGGGAATGATGTTAGATAGGAAAACTCTTTGATTGAATATTGCAATGTTCGGAGTATGTGCTCAAATCAGGCTTCTTTGAAGCTGTCATTGAAATTGCAGGAGATAAGGGATACGGAAGCTTTGCAAAAAGTAGTGATGGAACAACTCAGGGAACCAAATTTCCAGTTGAACCATCTTGCAAAATGGGCTGCCAATATGCTGAAAAAATTAGGCAAAAAAAAAGAGCCTAGAAAGAATTTCTTTTGATGGGCTGGACCCAGATCTTCTGTCCTATATTGGACTAGGTAGAATGGCCTTCTCAAAGTATTAGACCAGTGAAGGTTCTCTAGTGTAGTCCAACAGAAAAATGCTTGCAAATTTAGATTTTGACAGCAGGCCCAAGCGTGTCATAATGCAACTAGGGGAGTGCTTTTTTGAAAAAGACTCTATTATGCATAGAGAGGAAATTGTTGACCTAAATGAACAAATAGAATCTCAGAGTTCCTTCTTATCCTGAATTACCTTATCAGGGGAGGAAACACCGAGGATTAGTAAGGAGCCCCCAAATGAGGCTGAATTGGAAAGGCCCTAGGGAAGAACCTAGTCTTGGAAAAAGGAAGCTAGAAGGAAAGCTCATAGCATTAGAAGCAGATCAATGGAAGACTAGGGGAACCTAAGTGCCAACGATCTAGAGCCTTCCTCCAGAATACATTTGGATTTTTAACTGGTTAGGGTGGCAGGCCGCATCATGCCCTTTGCATATTTGAGAATCCTTTCTTAGAACTGCAGAGGAATTGGTCAACCGGATACTCTCAACTTTCTTGTAAATTGATCTAAAACTTATAGACCGAATTGTACTTTTCTGATGGAAACAAAGTGTGGAAAAATGTGGATGGAAAAAATCTGCAGTCTGCTGGGGTGCTGGAGCTTTTTAATTGTGGATCCTGTGGGCCGAGCAAAAGGTTTGACCTTTATATGGGATGAAGGTGTTAATATGAGATGTGTGTGGAATTCAAAGATAATCATCCATGGAGTGATCACAGATTATGGAACTTTGAAATCTTGAAATGTTCTAGCCTGTCTTAGTATCCCTTATCTGGCTGAAAAAAAGAATATATGGGAGCAAGTGGAGAATATTATCGAGAACTTTTCAGGCCTTTGGCTGATTTTTGGAGATTTGAATGAGGTTGTAGCAAACTATGAGAAACAATGAGGCAGAGAGATTTGGAAGAAAAAATTGTTTCTTAAAAATCTCATACACAATGTTGGAGGAATTGATTTGGGGTATAGAGGGAGACGTTTCACTTGGAAAAATAAACATGAAAGACATGCTAAGATCTTGGAAAGTATGGACAGGGCAGGTGTTGATTATTCATGGGTGGAGCAGAATTCGGAGGCTTCAGTGCTTCATCTTAGTATAGAATAATCATACCACTGCTCGATTTTAATTAGTACGACTCCATTAAGAAACTCCTCAAAGCGCCTTTTAAGATTTCTCTAGACTTGGACCTCAAATGGAACTAGTAATTAGGTGATTCAAGACACTTGGAATTTAGATAACAAAGAGGAAATGCATGGACACATATTGCATAAAAGCTTACACTTGACCTCAAGAGCTCTCCAAAAATGGTATAAAGATGTTTTTGGATTTGCTCAGAGAAGAATAAAGGATCTTGAAGGAGAATTGGATGCCTTGAAGGTGGATGAATCCAACCCTGCTAGACAGATTCAAATCCAAAATCATCTGAAAATTCAAAGGAGCCGGTTGGAGTCTATTAATATGCAAAAATCTAGAGAGGTCTGGCTGAAAGAAAGAGACAAAAATTCAAAATTTTTTCATATGAGCACAGTGGTTAAGAAGCGAAGGAATATAATTGATTCTATCAGGGAAGGGAATGAGTGGATTAATGGGGAAGAAAATATTGCAGAATACTTCAGTTTAAAGTTTAAAGAGCTCTTCTCCTCGAGTCATCCAATGATTTTGGGGAAAATTGATGATTTGCTTGGCGAAAACATCTCTGAGACGAACAATATTCTGTTCACTAAAATTTCTTCAGATGAGGAAATTAAAAATTATGTTTGGAATTTGCATCCTCTAAAGAGTCCAGGTCAGGATGGGTTCCTGGGAATTTTTTTCCAGAGTTATTTGAGTATTGTGATGGATTGGCTAATCAACTTCGTCAAAAAATGCTTTAGGTGTGGAAGAATTCTCGAGTCAGTTAATCGGGCATTTATTGTTCTCATCCCAAAGACGGAAAAAAGCTAACAACTTTAATCAATTCTGGCCGATAAGTCTATGTAGCTTCGCTTACAAAGTGGTGGTTAAGATTCTAGCCACAAGACTGAGTGGGGTGGTGGATAAACTTATCTCGCCAAATCAAGGGGTGTTTGTTAGGAAATATGGATTGCAGAAAATTCTGTGATTGCTCATGAGGTGATGCATCATGTTAAGAAGCATAAAGGCAAGAAAGTTTTCATGGTCCTTAAGGTGGACATGAAAAAGGCCTATGATAGGATTGAATGGATTTTTCTTATCTGGGTTCTGAAAGCTTGGGGGTTCAGTGAGCATTTTCTGAAGTTAATTTATAGTTGCATTAACATGGTGAATTTCTCCATCTTGTTAAATGGTAATGTGACCCGGACTATCAAACCTAGTAGGGGTCTTAGACAAGGGGATCATTTATCCCATTTTTTGTTTATTATGTGTGATGAGGTTTTCATGCTATTGATGGACATAGAATAGAGGATGGGGAACTTCCACGGTATCAAAGTTGCAAAGAATGCTCTAGCTGTTTTCCATTTGCTATATGCAGATGATCTTCTGGTGATGAGTTGGGCTAGCAAGAAAGAGGTGGAGGCTTTCAAGAGGTGTTTTGATCTTTACTGTAAGTGGTCTAGGCAAAAGGCTAATCTAGACAAATCTAGTGTCCTTTTCTCGAAAAGAACTTCAAAGAAGGAGATAAAGTGCATCCTTCAAATTTCAGATCTTAGGATGATGGGAGAAACATCTTTATATGTTGGCAACTCTCTGGTTCTAGGGAGGAATTGAACCAAAGATTTCACCCATCTAAAAAAAGAGGTGCAAAAGAGGTTTGTGGGGTGGGGTAGACAATTTTTGTTTAAGACAGAGAAAGCAGTGCTTATCAAGGCTATAATTCAAGTCATCCCTACATACACAATGTCTACTTTCAGAGTGTCGGAATGGATATTTAAGGCTCTTGATAGAGTTGTTAGGAAATTTTGGTGGTGTTCGAAAGCTTACGGATGAGGTTATTTGGCTTTGAAAGCTTGGGACAACATATGTAAACCTAAATTGCAAGGCGGTTTGGGTTTTCGTAGATTCTCGAATTGTAACTCAGCTCTCCTATCCAAATTGGCTTGGAAGAAAACAAATGGAGAGGATTCTCTATGGATTAGGATTATGTGAGCAAAATACCTTAAAGGCCACTCATTTTTCAGCATGAGATGAAACACTTCTTTTGTTTGGCGTAGTATTGTTAGAGCAAGAAGCTGAATTTTGAAAGGTGCATGCTTTCATGTGGGGAATGGTTTCTCAATTAAAATTTGGGATGACCCGTGGGTTCCGAGAATGGCAGAGGCAATTCCAAAACCAAGCCCGGGGTTAAATCTTTTGGGGCTAAATCTGGTGGCTGATCTTCGATCTAGGGATTTGAACGATTAGAATGAAAGTGTAGTCAAGCATAGCTTCCCCCCAGATAAAGCAAATTGTATTCTAAATATACCTTAGCCTAGTACTTGCTACGAGGACAAGCTTATGTGGATGGGTAATAAGGAAGGAAGGTTTTCAGTCAGCAACTACTATAACATAAATGTTGTTATTCTGATGCAAATGATCCGGGTCTTTGAGAAGAAATCTAGAACTTAAAAAATTCATGAACGGTTGAAACTTTTTCTTTGGAAGGTTATGGCTGGTGTTTTACCAACAAGAGGTGTAGTGGCCTAAAGATTAGGAGGAGGTGATATGACCTGTGGAATTTGTGGAGCTAAGCCATATACTTTGTTTCATTTGTTCAAAGAGTGCCATGGTGCTTGATCACTCGCTTTTGGGAGCAAATGGGGTTTTGTTCTTGATAAGTGGAGGGTTTCCAACATTTCTAAGATGATTATATGCTATATCAATCCAGATGAGATAGTTCAAGGTATGAAAGGTGGAGTTTTTACTGTTTTTATGATTTCTTTGTAGTATTACTACTGGATGTTTAGGAATAAACTGGTGCATTGTGTTCCAACGGAGATGAGGGAAATGATTTCTATTTTTAATCAATCGGTTGAGAATTTTATGGGGAGAGATGAACATATAAAGGCATGGGTTTTTCATGTTTAGGAGTTGTGGACTACCCCCCTTATGGGTTGGCTTAAAGCCAATACTGATGTAGCTTTCAAGAGAGGAGATGCAGCCTTAGGACTTGTGGTTCAAAATGATAGGGGTGAAGTAGTGTTACTCTCCTCTAAGCTCTTCAAATGTGTCTCGGTTTTGGAAGCAAAGTTGCAGGCTTTGTTGTGGGCGACTAAGGTTGTGTAGAATGAAAGATGGCTGAATGTCATATGGTCTTCTGATTCAAAACTCATTATAAATGAGATTAATGCGGATTTTGAGCCTAGCAGGTGGGAAACCAGACTCGGCATTCTCCAAATCAAAGAGACAAGTTTTTTCTTTACCTGGCTTTTTGTTTGCAATGCGAGAACAAGAAATCATAGTGCTGATTGTGTTGCAAAGTATTCATTTTCTAATGTATGTTGTCTTTGTTTTGATTATTCTTCTTTTATTTATATCCCTCCCTCAATCCTCTTTATGCGAAATGTTGACAAAGAAGGATGATCTGGTTTGTAATCCTCTTCTGGAGGTGTGTTATATTGCATTCTCATTAACCAAAAAAGAAAAAGAAGAAAAAAAAAGCCATTATCAAAAAGCCAAACTTCAATCGGTTATCTTTGACTATGCATGCTTTCCAGATTCATCGATTAATTTGATAGCTTCTCTTTAATCTCCCTAGACTTTTCCCTAAAGGCAAACAAAATGTACAATTATGCTTTTTCCTAGAATTGTACAATTATGCTTTTTTCATAATAATGTCTTCTTCTTCTTTTTTTTTTTTTTTCATCCTTTCAACATTTAAAAAATTATTAGACCAGGAAAATCTTTATTATTTTTATTTTATTTTGGTAAAAGACCAGGAAAATCTTTGGGAGAGTAATATTTCGTATGAACATCACATAATAAATCGATGTCATTTTTGTTTCCCTAATGTATATATCTCTTGCAAAGATTAGTAATTTTTCTTTAAACACCTTCCTTTTTTACATTTGGTCAGAAAGGGAAATGTGAAAAGTCTTACTTTTCTTCTTCTTTATTCAATTTCATAGTCAACTAAAATCAGGTAATTTTTCTTATCTTTTGGTCTTTTCCTGTCTTGAGAGCCAATTACAAATAAAATATTAGGACTTGATCGATTTGGATCCTCTATTTTTTTTCTTCTATTTTCGTTTATATTTGTTTTTATACACATGAAAGTTGAAATAAAATATATATATATATATATATATCATGAAGTTGAAATGTATAATATATATATCATTACTCATCTATTTTAAAATTTAATTTAATTTAATTTTTTGTTGTTGGTAATATGGATTAATATTATTCCTAGATTGGCATTGTAAGATTGGGGTAAATAAACAAATATAGATAAAGAAGGAAAACGAGAATAAATTGAGGATCCTAATTCAAAACATTATTATTTGGTCACAAGCGAATACTGAATAATATTTTTTATATAGCGATATCATTTTTGCTACACGATTGCAATAGCAGAATTCATGCATCACGATTTGTTGTTTGCTTTTTTGGAAGAGAATCAGAAAAAGCATTCTTAATTATTGTCTAAAGTTGCAAAACCAACAGTAAAACGTTGCTTTCTCACTTTCCAAAAGTTATAGAAAGCATTGTCCCCTTTTTTTTTTTTTTGATAATCAAGCATTGTCCAATTTTTCTTACCAAAAAAAAGCATTGTCCAATTTATTTACATATATATATATATATATATATATTTTTTCCTTGTGATATGCTGTTTGGCATAAATGGAAAATTCCTAATCATATAACACCAAATTATAATGATATTTATAATAATCTACATTCAAATATATTCTTTATTAATACATTTTTGAGACAGTCCATTGCAATGTTTACTCGTAAAAACTTATAAGTTTTGATTTTGATTAATGACTAGTATTATAATTTTTCCCTACAATTTCAAACATATATATATGTATATTCCCCAGCTTTTACATAATACGAGGCAAATCAGACTTTTGTTTTTCTCTATTATAAACAATTATAACGCCCACAAAATTTGACAACTAGCATGAACTAGCTGGTACGTATCTAGTTTCAAACACTGTTATGACAACCCATTTTATTTTTTATTTTTTCATATTTTGGAAATATATTTTGATAATTATATATATATATATTGATATTAATAGATGGTTATTAACTAATATATACATCAATGATTAATGTTTCAATTTTGGTCAAATGATAACCACAATGAAAATCATCATGAGGAGCTAAAAAAAATATAAGGAAAGAGAAAATTATAAAACAAAAGATAATGATGATAATAATCACTTCCTAATTCACTCTACCATCGGCATTTCAATGAAAACTGCTAATCATTAATTAATTTTGATCATTTTATTATTAATAAAAATACAAAAATAAATTTGTATCCGAACATTTAATTATTAGTACTAATTATTATCTCCTGTGATTCCCAGTTTGACATTGTATATATAGAAAGAACATGATGATGATGAGGATTATAGAGAGAGAGAGAGAGAGAGAGTTAATTACTAAGGAAATCTTTGAAATTTGGGGTTCTTCTTTTGTTGTGGAAGCAAATTACCGATAGGATTTGTCCCTGAATGTACTTCATGTAGCAATTTCCTTTGAACACGATCATGATCTTCAACGTGCTACTGATACCAAATTAATCAAAAACAAAAACGAAACACGTAGAAGAAATTAAAATGGGAAATCTAGATTGAGAGAAACATACAAACCCATTATTGTAAATTAAGGATACAAGGTACTAATTACCATTCCTTGAAGATTCATCAAAGATTCTCTAACTTTTTCATCCTCAAAATCTGTATATATAATATAAATATGAATTAATTTAAATTGTTTTCAGAAAGTAGGATGTCTATGTATGAGAGACAGAGAGTACCTTGAAGCTTTGCCATGGCCAAACTCGAGTGAGGGAAGAGATGGGATACTAAAAGGTTTAGGAGAAAAAACGAATACAAGTTCATAGCGTCTCATTCGTTTTTAACTGAAACATGCAAGTTTTTCTTATCAAAAGAATTAAGAGAGAGAGGATAGTGATGGAGAGCAAGAAGAGAAAATATTAATTAGTTCAGCTTAGAAACTAGAAAAGCAGTCAGAGCAAATCAAGTATATAATTAACAATATTAAAGTCCTATCATATGGAAATTAGAGCATAATCTTACTTAGATGTCTTATTAATTATCTAACTTTATCTATGGGGCATGACAATATTGGCTGAGGCCCCATTCTCTGTTGCTATATTAATTAAAGGCTATTATTTTTATTACACGTTCAATACATAAAATTGTTCTTTTTTTTAAATAATCCAGATGATAATGACCAATAATGATAAAGTTTCATCATCAATCTATTAAAAAATAAAACTAAACGTCATAAACTCAACAAACAATTACAAAATTGTATTTGTATTTTATGTTCTCAAAATATATTCATCATCAATAGAGTGTGATTTCCTTCTTGTTCTTAAATTATATAACTTTGAGGTCATTTCAATGTTTACTGTGTTTCATTGGGATATCAGCAGCAACCAAGTCTTCCAAATTCAATGGGAAATAAAATGTCTGATATTAGTTTTTCATGTTTATTAGACCAGCAAATACTATCTTTCATGTTCATGAATAAAAATTTACATACAATTGGATACAATTAATAAGTTAGAACAAAACAATAATTATTTCACCAAAAAAAAAACAATAATTGTCAGCCTTTATACATTTCTTTTCCTGAATTGAAATTGTTTACGGTTGAAATGCTATGAAAAACCAACCCATGATTTGACAAGGTTGCACTTTTTTTTTGGTGAATTTTGACAAGGTTGCACTGATGGCAAAAGAGTCAAACAAAGCACATAAAACAGGGGACAAAAGCTGGTTTGATTTATTTTGTCTATTAATGCAAAGTGATTCTTTTTTTTTTCCTTCTCAATTCTTGTCATAAAATTAGAAGAATGGAACAGTCAAGGAGAAATACTGTAAAGTAGTACATTTTAATAGTATTTACCAAAAACAAAAGTACATTTTAATAGTAGAATAGAAATACTTGAGGTCGATAGGGCTATTGATTTCTGACTTTTTCTGCAGAGTGTTTTAGTTTTTATTTTTCCTAAAACCATAAATGAAGGGTCTCGATTGGACAAAAAATTATATACAATAATTATATTGGTGATTTGTTATAACATACTATTATAAGTGAATATTTAATAAATATTTTATAAATCCTACCTGCTTTATTTTTTACTATTTTAATTAATTATGTATTATGTATATTCAATTAAGTATTCTTTTTCTTATGCAGGAAATCAGCTAGAGCTGCAACTTTTTTCTCCCTGATTGTGGATTTTTTTTTTTTCTCCATGTGTTCCTTGTAGGTAATTTCCAGATAATGGATATTAATGACTAGCAAAAAGAGCTTGCCAAGATTCGGCTGGATCCAATAGTAAAAATACTGAAAATACACTTTTAGGTCTTAGGATTCGAACACAAAAAAAATAAAAATAAAATAAATAATTTGAGAGCTTGAAAAGTTTGCAGAGAAGGAATTTCCCCCTCTCCTTCAGGGACTGAAAAAACCAAAACCTAGTGATCTCAAGTCCCAATCCAATGACTGGTCAACTCAAACCCTAAGAGGTCCTATTTACTCAAATCCATAGCTCTAATTAACACAACCAAAATTGAAGCACATGCTTTACAGAAAGAGCCTAAGGAAAACAATCAGTAGCAGAGGCATTGCTTGTCCAAAATGTGCTGCCAGGCAACATTAGTGAAGAAAAAAAAAATCTATGTTCAGAAAATAATGCATTCAATTTATTTATTTTTCTTTCACATAAGAGAATAATAAAAAATAAAGAACAAAGTGTACAGAAGACATCGCGGTGGTAAAAGGTCTACAACCTCGAGTGAGACATCTTAGGTTCAACTTCCATTTCTTCTTCTAGCCTAAAACTGAGTGGATGGAAAATCCATATACAGAACACCAACCACCTACCTTGGATACAAAACTAGGATCAAAGAGATTAAAGAAGATTTAAAACTGATTTTCTGTCGGGCATGCTAGGAATGGCTCCTTTCACTTGAACACACAGAGATGCCGCTGCAGCTGTCAAAAATAACAAGAAAATAAAATGAGGCCAAGAATCATGAATGGCATTGTTATGAGAAGCATATTGTTGGGTTATATAGGGGATGCAGCTATGCTTATACCGGCAAATCTCAAGCATTCCTTTCTGGACTTTCCCTCCACAAGAGCCACTGCAAAAGATGCAGTGAAAGTGTCACCAGCTCCAGTAGTGTCAAGGACTTTCTCAGCAGTAATGATTGGCTGTTTAATTGGTTCTTCCCCTTCAACGAATAAAGCAGACCCTTTGGCTCCGAGTTTCACCAGGATTTGCTTAACACCCTGAAAATAGATGTGATAAAAATGTGGGAATGCTCAAGCACAGCCCTCCAAACACCAAACACAACAAGTTGTCCGATCTCAAGTTTCCACAACCTATGCATATCATAATAACTTTACACCTTCACACTTCATCAAGGATATAGAGATCTAGACAGATTATTTTGCTTGCAGGGGAAATTATGAAAATGCAATAGAAAGGAGATGAAAGCCAAATATCCATGAAACATATGAAAGCTTATATTTCCAGGAATAGATAATATGTCGGAAACTGATGGCCCCATTGCGCTATAGGGACCAAATTTGTCATGCTCATGCAAATTAGTCAGATGACAAACTGAGATCCATTAGCAGAATAGCGATATGGTAGCAGTATTAGTATTTTTTATTTTGGTAAAAAGACCTCACATGATTGTTTGTTGGATATTTCAAAATCAGGTGCCTGACTCAGAATATAACTCATAATAATACATCCATGAAACTGTTACTGCAAAAGGTCCAAACAAGCTTACAAAATGTGATGTAAAAAACCTTAAGGTTCCCCAAGACCAAAAGAGGTAAAAAAAGAAAAAAAAAAATTATCAGATTTAAGGTATCAAAAGCAACAATCATTTAAGGCACAAAGCTTTATTAATCAGATTCTCTCCTGGGTACAAAATCATACCATTTCATGGCATTTTGCAACAGCTCGACTGATTTGCTCAAAACTTTCAGTTGGCATTCCTGTCAAACGACTAAGTTCAGTTTCATTTGGGGTCAAGATGTCAACAAAGTTCAAAAGTTCCTGTGGGATTGGTGCATCAACTCCTCCTGCATCCAAAATGACTGGTACACCTGCACTTCTGGCAGCCTATAGAAGAATGACGTAACAAATTATGGGTATTACGAGAAACACAAACCAATGAACATGCAAGTCTTAATTGTTTCATTGACAAGTTGAATAGACAAAATGCAGTACCTCAGAATACTAAGAGGAAGCATAAAACGAATTCAGAAAACTATGCAAAAGACATGCAGACCAAGATAATAAAGAAGGTGAAAAGATGGAATAAAAAAAAAAAGTAGGAAGTATAAAAGGGAAAAGTTAACGAGAAAAGAAACAATAGACTCATGATAGCTGACAGCATCTCAATTTACAAGTACTAACGTGAAAACTAATTGTCATCAAACACAAGTTTTAAACATAAAATCTAGTTTCATTTGGCATTTCAAAATATTAAAAACAAAAACCTCATAAATTGTCCCAAATGTCAACCTCATTGTGTATATTAGCAAAATAATCCCACTTGCATTCACATTACCTAAAAAATTATTGATTTAAGCTATATAGATCAACAAATCCAAAGGGAACAATTAATTGGTCAGGCTACAGCCTTCCTTTTGATTAACCAGTGCCAATGCATATATATACCAAGACATTATATGTTTAGGTCTGAAGAATATGACAGTTATATAGATTTTTTATTTTTATTTTTTTTTCCCTAAGTAAACTGCCTGGTATCTGTACAGTAGATACTTCATATAGTGATATTTTGTTTCCAACAAGTAGCCCTCCTTCTAGACTCATAACCAAAGCAATAGTGTGTCTAAACAGCCTACTTGATTACAACTCTAGAGATGTCATAATTGTGAGCATAAATGTTTCAAGAATTTTCAATTAACTAGTGTCATCGGCCAGAGATGAGTCCTCAACAAACTAGAAACTAATCCTGTTCAAATATCTTTAACTTGATATGTATGTTACAAGTACGACTTTGTGCATAATGCTTCTAACTAGAAAAGCTTCAAGTAGCTGTATTTCAATTTTCATGATAATAATCAGGAAACTACACAAATTAAAATCAGGCATTGCAAGACTACCACAAGATTTTTATTTTTATTTTATTTTTATACAACTAGCTAAAAAGTTTATTAAAAATAAGTACATTTTTATTACCATGCATATGTTTGATCATATAATATCATTGCACAAATAAAAAACTTTTTCTTTTTTTGGGAAATTAATGACCTTTGCAACTTGAATGTTGACAGAATCTGGAATCTCCCTCTGAAGCAAAACAATCCCAGCATTCCTGACAACCTCCAAATCCTCATCAGAAAGAGTGTCAGCCCAACCACACATGTTGGCACCACCAACAATGATAATAGAATTCTGCCCATCAGATTGGAGCATCACCACAGCATGGCCAGTGGGAGCAGCACCCACAGTAGTCAAATGATCAAGAAGGACCCCACCATTCTCTAGAGCTTCAGTGATCAACTTCCCATGGGCATCTTCTCCCACCTGACCCACAAAGTATGTTGGGTAAGAAAGCTTACCACCACAAGCAGCCTGATTGGCACCCTTCCCACCAGCCAGGGTCTGCCCTGTCTTGGCTGAAATGGTCTCCCCTTCATTGGGCAACCTATCAATCTCCACATAGATGTCTGCATTGGCTGATCCAACCACTACAAGAGGTGGGCTTGTGCTTGAAATTGGGGTTGGTGGGGTTGAAGCTCTGGATTGATTTATGGCAAAACGAGGAAGTGGGTGTCTTCTATTTGATGGGTTTTGATCGTTGGTGTTGAATTGAAGTACTGGGTTTAGTATACGAATGGTTTTCTTTGGTGGATTGCTTTGGGGTTTTGGGTAGTAGCAGTTGTTTGACTGTGAAAATGCTATCCCTTTCATTGCTCTCTCTATTTCCTCTGCAGAAATCTTGCTATGAGAAAAAAGATTTTAACTTTGTTGAATCCGAAGTCGCAGCTTTTCGATGAGTTTTATGAGTAGCGTCAAAAGAACACGTTCAAGTCGCTAATTTTATTTATTTTCTTTCTATTTCCCCGAATCTCGACCATGGCCTAACGAGGAAAGCAGTTTTTTTTTAAGGCTTTTATTTTTTTTTGTTTGGCATTTTGCTTAATAAAAGCTTATTTATATCTTTGCATTTTAATTTTTAATTTTTTTAAATTGATAGTTAGCTTCATATTAATTTTAAACTTTACTATAACAACTTTACTGTCATTAATTATGAAATAATAATTTTTTTTTCCGTTCCTCTTACATGCGACACCAACATAGATAATTATATTTTTCTCACTTCATCTTTCTACTTTCTAAAATGGATAAAAGAAAAAATTGAAAAGAAAAGAGAACATAGAATTTCAAAGATTTAAAAATTAAACAAAAAATAAAAAAAAAATTATTTTGTAAGAACAATTCTTGTATGATCTGTTGGAATAAATTTAAAAAAATATATATAGTATTGAATGGATAATTACTTTTTTTATGTAGATCACACTTATAAATCATTAATATTTGACAAAAAAATTTAGATTTTACTTTAATTTCTCAATTTTTTTTTTTTTTTTTTTGATAAAAGAAGTTGCATTCCAACACAAAAAAAAAACCCACATTGGGGGAACACAACAAACATTCCTCATTTTACATCTAAGTCAGCACAAATCAAATCTTCTAGAGAAATGTCATCCAAATTGAAAACATAAAAAATCAGAGAGATATTAGAGGAAGCAGTGTTCTTGGATATTAAATTAGCAAGAGTGTTCGAAGTCTTTGCATTCCAAGACATCCTCCAGTTGTTGTTACCAAACCTGGTTCTGATTGCCCCCACATCATTGTAGGCATTCCAATCATTTGTATTATTTTTAGTCTTAATCTCATTAACCACCATTAAGGCATCAGAAGACCAGTTTATATTCTCCCAACCTTTCTCTTTTATCACTCCCGTAGCCCACTCAAGGACTTGCACCTCTGCTTTAAACGGAGAGTAACAGATACAAATCTTAGAAGCAAGCAACCGGATTTTCCCTTCCCTATCTCTCACCACTACAGCCAAGCTAGCCCTTTGATTCTTCTAGGAAGCATCTACATTTGCCTTCCACCAGCCCTCCTCATAAGGGGTCCATATTTCTTTCATTTCCTCCTTGGTTGTCTTTAGCTCCCCAGCCTTCTTCATAAAGTCTTCTGTCAGAAATTCCAGATGCTTTATTTCCTCTGGGAACTTGAGACTCTTACCATGAACTTTTCTATTTCTTATGTTCCATATACAATAGAACAAAGTGGTCAAGAAAATAGTAGTGAAGTCTTTTCCAAAGTCATGAAGCTGAGTGGGCGGTTCAGCACACGTTTCCACAAGTTCTTGCACATTCTCCACTTGAATGGCTTCCATCCTGAAGTTCCATTTGCTAGCAAAGGCCAAGGCCTTCATCACACAGCATTCCTTAAACAATGAAAGCTGGTTTCCATCCCCCCCCCCCCCCAACAAAAAAAAAAAAAAAAAAAAAAAAAAGCGGGCAAAAAACGTCAATTCCATTAATTTTCCTAGCTAAAACCTCCCTAGTAGGAATGATATTAGCCGCTAATCTCCAAATAAATAATTTGAGTCGATCATGGATATCAAGCTTCCATAGTTTCGACCAGAAAACAGTGCTTGTGCCGCCATTCCTAGCATTTGCGCTTTTCCGGTAGCATTTTCCAACTGAAAAAGAACCGGTATCTATCCCCATCTAGCAGAGTTTATCCTCTCCATGTTCAATAGGACATTCTATCTTTAAGATTGCTTCAGTTGTCTGCTACTCAAAAATATCTTGAATGGCTTGTGAATTCCATCTAATTCTCACTTCATCCCTTAGATCAGCCACATTCTTCCATTGGGACTGATCAACATTCGCCTTAGTGACTACACAGAAATCTGTTAGAGATGGCACCCAAGGGTCTTTCCACACATTTATATTATAGCCATCACCAATCTTATAGCAAGACCCTAATCTTAGAGTCTTCCCCGCATGAATTATGCCTTGCCAGATCAAAGAGCATCTTTTTTTTAGAGTATAACTAAAAAACGAATTTCCTTTAAGATATCTTGCTTGGAGCATTCTAACCTAAAGGTTATCTTCACCGTGAGCAATCTTCGAAGCTAATTTGGCCAAAAGGGCAAGGTTCATCTCCCTAAAGGTACAGAATCCAAGACCTTCCATGTCTTTCGGTTTGCATATTTCAGTCCACGCTTTAAGAGTCATACCCTTTTCTTTTTCCTGGTTTGAGTTCCACCAGAAATTCCAAAGAATAGCATCCATATCTCTACAAACTCTTTTTGGGAACTCAAAAGTAGACATGGAATAAGTTGGAATTGTTTGCGCTACTGCCTTGATCATTACTACCTTCCCCGCCTTAGATAAGAGTTGTCTTTTCCATCCAGATAGTCTAGATTGGATCCTGTCTTTCAGTTTAGAGAATTCTTTGGTTCGGTTCCTTCCAAAAATAAAAGCATTCCCCAAATAGATCGATCTCTCTCCCATCTCCTTGGATCCCATGATATCCCTGATCTTCCTTTTCTCCTCCCTGCTCGTGTTCTTGGAAAAAAGGATTGAAGATTTCTCCACATTTGGAAGTTGACTGGACCATGTGCAATATTTATCAAAATACAGCTTCAACACTTCCACTTCTTTAGCATTTGCTCTACAATCAAGACTGAGATCATCCGCATACATTAAGTGTGAGATAGCCGGGGTAGTTTGAGCTATCTTGATCCCATGTACTTGATCCTCCTCTTCCTTTTGGGTGATCAAACGTGTTAGGATTTCAGCACATAGTATAAATAGCTAAGGGGACAGGGGGTCCCCTTGTCTTAATCCCTTACTAGGCGTCACTCCACCAGCCATACTCCCATTGATCAGAAGAGAAATATTGACACTACCAATACAACTTAGAATCAGCTCCCTAATCTTAGAGGAGAATCCCCAAACCTCAAGCACCTTGTTAATAAACCTCCATTCAAGTCTATCATACGCCTTCTTCAAATCTACTTTCATGATCACCAGCTCCTTTTTCCCCTTATGTTTCTTCAACTTATGGATGAGTTCTTGGGCCACCACAGTGTTCTCTGCTATCCACCAGCCCCTGACAAAAGCTTCTTGGTGAGGAGATATAATTATGTCCATGATATTCATTAAACGACTTGTGATGATCTTCGAAACAATTTTGTAAATGAAATTACAAAGACTGATTGGTCTAAAATGATTGAAGTTTGTTGTGTGTTCTACTTTTGGAATAAGAACAACAAAGATCCTATTAATTTTCCTTGGCACAACCCTATTTCTGAAGCATTCTTGTACAAAATTGATAGCCCTGTCCTTGATGATATGCCAGAATTTTTGGTAAAAGATCCCTGGGTATCCATCCGGGCCTGGACTCTTTAGGGGGTGAAGGCTCCAAATTGCTTCCTTGATCTCTGCTTCATCTGGTATATGAATCAAGTTATCATTCTCTGCCTCTGTTACCAACATCTCTCCCACTCCACCCAAGTCCATCGGAATAAAGAGTTCTTTCGATTTGAAGAGCTCATCAAAGTGTTGAGCAAAGTAGTCAGCAATCTCTCTTTTTGTCGTATAGTAATCCGAACCATCCTTTTATGAAAGTGATTCGATTTCTCCTCATCCTAATCAGTAAGCTAGTATGAAAAAACTTAGTATTGCATTCTCCCTGAGAAAGCCAAGTTTTCCTTGATTTCTATTTATATATGGACTCCAATCTGTTTCTGTGGACGTTCAGTTGATCCATTAAATCTTTTTCCTTCTTTTTATCATCCCCACTAGCATTATGCAGAACTTCCAGCTCCTTCTCAAGTCTTTGAATTTAATTTTGAGCAAAACCAAGCACCTCTTTATTCCATTTTTGTAAAGTTATAGTAGTGAACTCCAGACTATGGCTCATTTTATGATTAGCTAATCTCCGCTTAATATCCATATTCCAAGCAGCCTGCACAATCTGATTGCAGGATTTTTCCGTAGTCCATGTCTCTAAAAAAAAAAAGGGTCTTTTCCCCCTGCTATCTTTGCCAGTCGTGTTTATGATGATGGGGCAGTGGTCTGAGTGCTCTTTGCATAAATGCTCTATTATAATTGAGGGAAACATATTAATTCAATCTCTATTTGCAACAGCTCTGTCAATTCTCTTTTTTATGGCGGCTTTGCCTTCCTGCCCATTCTCCCACATGAACCGTCGCCCACAAAATCCCAAGTTAATTGCACCTAGTTCCTGCATAAACCTTTTCAAGTAAAGTTTTTTATTCCAGATGCTCTTTCCACCAAGCTTCTCATTTGCATTCACAACCTCATTTAAATCTCCAAAGAGCATCCACGGGTTTAGAATGTGATCCTTCTTGTTCTCTAAGTCTCTCCAGAATTTTTCTTTTCCCCCATATACGGGGTACTATAGCATGCAACCATGCTCCATAAAACACCTCCCTGCTCGTTTAATAAATCGCAACATATAACTTTTCCAGTTTGCCATCTACACCTCATATTTAGACCCCTTTTCCACATTATGATAAAGCCTCCAGCTAGGCCATTAGCTTCAATACAAATATGTTCCTGGTACCCCAAGATTTTATAGAGTCTCTCCATCCAGTTCGCATTGCTTTTCGTTTCCATTAAAAACACACAATGAGGTTAGTGCCTTCTTACTATACTTTTTAAAAAAGACATGCAATCTTTCTGAGCTAAACCCCTGCAATTCCAAAACATGATAACCATGTAAAAGGGGGGGGAGAGGGGGCCTTGACACGGCCTGCCTCCCTGGCCTGTTAAAAATCCTGAGGTGGTATAGATGATTACCCTTCATCAGCCCCTAGTCGTCCCTCTCATCCTCTACGTCTAATCTGGCTCCTAGCATTTCTTTTCCACGATCTTGTACGACCACTTATATTATTTCTTTCAGCTTCTATCTCAGGATTTTTTCTTGTTGTGGATATAGCTGGTTCCATAAAATTGCTTTCCTCCTCTATAGTGCTCCCCGAGTTCTCTTTCTCTTTATTAACAGTCTTATGGGTCAAGTCCAACTAATCACAAGCCTCTACTAATTCTTCTATTATAATTCCAGGGCTCTTACTGGATCAATAAAGCCAACTGGGCACAACCTGTTTTTTAGGTGGGCTGTGTTGAGTCCTAGTTAGCTTTTTCCTTTTTCCAGACGGGCTCGCAGAGAAGCCCATTTCATTTGGGTCAGCCACGGTTAAGCCCAATTCCGTGTGTTCCTTTCTCTCCTACGCCTTTGCCGAAGCAATAAACTGAACAATTTCTAAAGCCCATTTTGACAGCACCGTGTTAGAAAAATTGGGATTTTTGAGTTGATTCAGCACAGCAGTCTGCAGTTCAAATTTTGCTCCCAATTCTTGTGGTTCTAGTGTGAGCTTCAGTATAGCTAGTTCAGGGTTCATTTCCAGCGTTGTTAGGAAGTCTTGTGATGGGTCCTCTTTTGCCGTGTTATCCGGGTTTCGTACCAACTGCGCCGCCTCAGTAAGACCCTCTTCCAGCCGTTCGTTTAGAGCACTTGATTTCGAGATATGAGCCATTGCCGGAACCATAATCTGCTCTAGTCTCTGGTTCTGGTTACCCCGTTTTCTGCTTTGATCCACAGGCCGTATAGGTTAGCGGTGATTCCATTCGTTGATGAGATTGTCGCTGGTGTCGTGAATCTGCATCTACCGGTTACATGGTCCATCATGCCGCATTTGAAGCATAAATCAGCAAACTTTTCATACTTGAACTGTATCCATAGTTTGCCCCCCAAAACCCTCTTCTAGAAAAATCCGGCCGAGATAAGGTTAATAACCGAGATCTCCACTTTAACTCTAAGGTATCTGCTAGCTACAACACACCTCCGATCCAATGACTCCCTATAGACCTCTCCGATTTGGTTGCCGATCTTCTCCGCTGTGCCCTCGTGAAGGAATACCCACATCCTGCTGTTCTTCCTTCCGTGGTGTAAGGTTTAAAAAGCTTAGTGAGTTTTGTATCTCAGTTAGCTTATTTTGTACCCTTTCTGTATTCCTCTTGTGTTCATCCATTTGTACTCTGATGTTCAGCTGAGATCAATAACACCCAAAACTAGTGTTAGGGAGAATAACTCTCAAACGGCAGACAGAGTCATAAGTCTGTGTCACAGTGGATTAGTTAAGAATCGCTTTTTCTTTGATTTCTCAATTTATAAATCTTATGCTCTTTCCCTTTCATTTTTATTTTTTCAGACTTTTTAAAAAGAAAAAAAAGAAAGATGGACCGAAAAAGATAAAAACTATTCATAGTGGCATTGTACATAAAAAAACACATAGGAAAAAAATTGACATTATTTATATGTTAATAACTGTAAAAGGTACTAGAACAACATTTATAATTAATAAGGTGCATAAATACTAATTTTAAAAGTTGCAAGACAAATTATCACACACTTTAAAAATTAAGAGTAATAGCATACATAAAACATCTTTAAATTTCATTTCATTTTTACATTTTGATCTTTTAATATATTTTTTTAATCTATTTTATGGCAATTTTTAAAATTATATGATTTTATAATTATATGATTTTATAGTTTTGTTATTTTATTATTGTAGCAAGTACATTACATATCTTAAAAAGTGAAGAAAAAATTAAGAGATTAACGAGTAAAAAATTAAAATTTAAGAACCAAGTACCCCAGAAAAAAATACCAGTGTAAAAATTTAATAATTGAAGGAGCATGCATATATACTAAAAACTAATATATTTTTTTATTTGTGTAAACGAAATATCACAAAAAAGAATTTTATTTTAAGATTCTTTTTTTTTTTTAATGAAAGTAATAATATTTTTTAATGAATTTAAAATTTTAAACGTAATTGTAGTTTTATTAAATTTAGTAATCAAATTTTTGATATCAAACAATTTGGTATTATTTTGTTGGTTTTACCTTATAAAATTTATATATTATTAATTTATCAATTATTAATAAATTATCACATTATTTAGTAAATAAATTTTATAAATATAGCATTATTGGATTTTAAATAATTGATGAATTTTAAATAATAAGTGGACAGGGCAATGCTATATATATGAAATTTGATTATCAAATAATATGATAGTTTATTAATAATTATTAGATTAAAAATTAAAAATTATAAAAAATGAACCAAATAAAATAGTGTAATAAATTATTTGATATCTAAAATTTCTTTAGTGAATCTAGAATTTTTGAACTGGAGAAGATGAACAAATTTTTTATCTAACAAAACCTTTTGGTCTTGTTTTTGGACTGGGCCTAGTAAAGCATTTCAATTCTTGAAGCCCATCCATCCTTTGCTTATATGTGTCAGTGAGAAATCTTTGCGTGACAGGCATATTCTATTGGTCGATTTTCGTAAACTTCAAGATTTTAAGAAGACCGAGTTAACAGAATATAGTCACGTGGCCACAACAGCATCCACCAGGTATCCTCAATCTTATTAATCACGAAAACGCTGCGTTTTGAAGTCTCAAATCAAGTACTTCCAAGCCCAGATTATTTGCTTCCAGATAACCAACCAAATCTCTTCTACGTAACCTGCCGCCAAGATGAAATCCTTATCCAACGGTCAAAAGTAACGGACCAAAATCATCAAGTTCTAACGCGAGCAGAATAGCGCTGCTCAGCCAAAAGGTTTTAGAGAACAAGGAAGGTATTATTTTTATTTGTTTATTCCCGAGGCGAATAATGGCTTCTCATAGTCTAAGCTTACTAACAACTCCTGCTTCTGCTTTCGTTTCTTCCAAAACCCAGTTCAATTTTGGTTTCCAATCCAAGTTTGATGTGTTGGGTTCTCATTCTCTAGGAAAACCCACAAGAGTTTTCTTCTCAGTTCGAGCAATGGGCTCTTCTGCCTCTTCTTCTTCTTCTTCTTCTTCTTCTCAGAAACCAGAGAATGTTCAAGGTCTCTCTTTGTTTGTTGTATGGAGAATATATGAATTTTTTTTATTCTCTTTCATTTGACTTCTTAATTTTTATTAATTGTTTTCACTGTAAGTGTTGATTATAGTACCAAGTCGGAAATTGGTCGGACTATTTGTGTTGTTCTTATTTATGCCCACTTACCCAGTTTATGTAATTAATAGAATTTTGTACAAAGAAATGGGAGATGAATCTAGCTCATATGATATTTCATAGGTAAATGTAATTCAAAACGATCTTTGTATATAGTAAGGGATAAACGAAGTATATCTTTGGATTTAGTTCTTCAGGAATTTAGTGCATTTTATGGATAAAATTTTCTGGTGGGCAGGTTTTTAGCTTTAATACCATGTTAGTTTACCATTTTTTAAAAAGTGGGTTTAATTTGTATATCTAACATTTCTATGTGGAAAATCGAGGTCCTAACAACTGATATTGGGTTTTCTATGCTGCGGAATGGGATCCTACCATGTGTACTTTGTTTGTTTGTTCTTTATTGTAAAAGGGGCAATCAAAGATATATGATTATGTTTTTGCCTTAAAGGTCTTAGAAATTAAAATTGTCGAAGTAATTCATAGAGTTCTAGATTTAAAATTGGGAATTTCCTAATTGGAAAAATCTTGAAAATAGTTTAAGATGATCAAAATGGATAAGGGGGCTTGATAAACTGATACATTTGGAGTGCCAAGGTGACTAGAAGTAGAAAATATTCTACAGCGTTTGGAGGTCAGATTATCTGGAGACTTTAATGGTTGAATCATGTATGGAGTAGCTACCGATGATATGTAATTGGATCTCCAAAATTTAGCTTTTGTTCGAAACTTTGGTTCATATACCAGATCAACAACAGATGAGGTCCAAAAACGTTCCTGATAGTGAAAATTAACTGACCTCATGAAGGGGAAATTCTATAAATTCCCAGTTTAAATTTTATACACTTCAGTACTTCATAATTTAGTGATTAAGTTTGTTTGTAGATCTCAGATGAAGTGAATTTGGAATATCTACTTCTCTAGTATATATTTCAGGATGAAGAAGACACATATGGATTCCCCAGAAGGAAACAGATCTTACAGATAAGATTTAGGAGCAAAAGTTTATTTGAGACTATTACCACACTCTTAATTGCCTTAATCGAAGTGATTTTCCTGATTTCTTTGGGTGAATAAGTAACATCCCCATTGGGCTTATGCTAAGAAGGTTTAGGCTTCTTAAGCAGGACATAAGACCAAATTATAAACTGGAGCTAGTAATTTTGGGAAGGTTCTAGGTCATTAAAAGGGTATGTGACTTAAAGGGTGCTTGTCCTCTCTCTAATATTCGGTATGTGACTCTTGTGATTCTTTTGTGTGTTATTGTAGCTTTTGTTACTTTATTAAAAATATCTAGTAATTTTTTGTGTGGTACTCTTTTGTTTGTCGTTGCTCTGAAACTGATATAATGTTGTTTGCAAAGTAGGAAATTTATGTTTTTATTTTTATTTTTTAAATCATATACTTTGTTATTGGTAAATTGTCAACAACTTAACGAGATCAGATCGTTAAGGTTGAACTATTCCAAACTTCTAATATTTTTTAGTACAATTTTCAACGTAAAGAAATGAAAAATTTGTGGAAGTACACAGAAAACAATCACATATGACACAGACAAAGAAGATTAAACCAACCTGTGAAGGAAAATTAAAATGAAAACAGAAAAGAAGACAGGATTGAAGCCTTATGCAAATATATGGCGCTTACAATTTTTCTAGTGCCAAAGATTGTTTGGTATTAGGTTATCTCAGAACTATTTTCATTTATGTGCAGAAGCAAATACAGTTGATTATAAGTCAGTGAGTGATGCGGAATGGAAGAAGCGACTGACAGGCGAACAATTCTACATTACTCGTCAAAAGGGAACAGAGAGGGCATTCACTGGGTATGAATTTCATTTAGCAGTAAATAGACAAGTCAGACTCACTGCATAAATATTTTGTATTTATCATTGCCAATGTGAAATTTTTTCAACTGGTGTAGTAACTGTGTGAAACTTTAGTTTGGGAGGGAGCTTCCAAGGGCCTAGTTTAGATATTTTGAAGGCTGGAAGACCTCCTTATCTTGTATATTAATTTTAGAAAAATTGCTACCCTTGAGGCGCATCAAGCTGAGTTTTTTAGCACCAAGGAAAGTACGAAAGGCATATCCTTTACAGTGAGCCGCAGAGCTTGTAGCTCAGAAATAAAGCATCTTGCCCCTGCCGTCAACAGTTTTTAAAATAGAAGTTGTGCTGAAAGATGTAACAATTATATAGCTCTTGACCTAGGTTAACCTATTTGCTTGAATGCATGGTGGACTGGAAAATGCTGCTTATGCCTTGCACATAAGCAAAGTCCAAATTAGTGTGGTGAATATGCATCTTCTCTGCTTATTCTACTTTTTTATTGTTCCATCATTTTTTCAGGGAGTACTGGAACAACAAAACACCAGGAACTTACCACTGCATATGCTGTGACACTCCTCTATTTGAGTAACTATTCTACTTAGCCATTTCATTCAGACTTGAAATTCTTGAATTTGCAATTCATTCAGACTAAATATCCATTCTCTCCTCCAGATCATCCACTAAATTTGACAGCGGAACTGGTTGGCCATCTTATTACCAGCCAATAGGTAACAATGCGAAGTCAAAGTTAGACTTGTCAATTATTTTCATGCCTCGCCAGGAAGTTCTGTGTGCTGTTTGCGATGCTCATCTCGGCCATATCTTCGATGATGGTCCACCGCCAACAGGGAAGCGTTACTGTATCAACAGGTAAATGCTTACAGTTACAGCATTGTTGTTCCTTTTATCCTCTCTCTGTCTCTCTCTCCATGCACGGTTATCTTTGAAGTGAGTTTTGATTCTTTGAGCTGTGACTACCTTGTAGTGCCTCCCTGAAACTCAAACCAAACTAGAAGCCGAAGGTTGCTGGATGAACAGACTTGGATTGGAAGTAGGAATGGGAATCTGTAATGGGAATCTTCTAAGTTTTTGCTTCTGCAAGGATTATGTTATATACTAGGATTATGCTTAACAACAGATGGTGTATAGTATTTATATTTACAGGTAAACTGTATTGACTGTGAATAGCATTTATATTAGCATCCTATAGAGATCGAGTGCTGACGAAATTTAATAAGCTTTTATACTTATGAAGCATCCATAGTCAGACTGAAGGACTAAAAGGGAGAATCAATTTACTACTATCAATTTTTCTTTCTGCTTTTCCAATATAACATTAAAACGTCATACGCTGTATAGTATTTATACAATGAACATTTCATACACGCCGTAAAGAAGCAGAACCTTACATGTGCCAAACATGTAAATAGGGTAATAAGATTCGAATTCAAAATTTCACGATCATGAAGTGATACCGTATTAAATTATACATTTTATATTCGAAAAAAAGGTTTAAGTTATAGGAAGTGAACCTAACGGTGTATTAACACAATTTATTATCAACATTTACATCTTGCTTCAACATTTAAATTAAAAAAATGCTATTTGTTATTATTAGTGATGAATTATTAGTAAAATTTATATATTATATGGTCTTTTAAATGGTTACTGTTAAATAATTTATTTATTTTTATTGAAATTTTAGTATTAAAAAATAAAATAAAATATTTTAAATTAAGATTTTTCGTAAAATGCAGTTTCATTAGTGATGATCACACAAATAGGATAACTTTTATATTATGCTAACTCTGACGAAACAAAGAATTAATAAAATATTCTTTAATTACTAAAAATAAAAAAATTATTGGCTTATCAATATGAAATATGATATCATAGCTAAATATAGGAGTGTAAATTTGGGCCGCCTAGTTCAGTTCGAGTCTAAAACTTTGGGCTCAGACAGATTCGAGTTGAGCTTTTTTCGAAATTGAGAAAGAATTTGTGTTGGGTCAATGCTTCAAAGTTTAACGCTCGGTGCCCAGCTTTATGAATATTAAGTCGGGCTTTGGGCTTGAGTATCGAGCTTTGAGTTTAAGGTTTAAGTTCAAATTTAGAAATTAAAGTTTAATTTAAAAAGATTTTTTTTACTTAAAATATATTATATAAAAAATAAAAATTAATATTATGAAATTTGTATGCATTCAAAATACATTATAAATTTAAATTCAAATAAAAAAATTATAAGTTTTATCTTTCGAATATAATAAATTTGATATTGTTATACATATTAAATAAATACACTATTCAATTACATAACAATTTTTTAGGATTTAGATCAATGGTTGTTATACATATCTATATATGTATATAAAGTCTAAATGCACTTTAGTATATTTTAAAATTAAATTTGTTCATATAAAGGTCTATACAATAAATTTGTATAATTGATACTCTGTAATTTAAAAAAATTGCACATTTATCTAATTTAATTAAAATTGACAGATTCTGTCAACTTAAAAGTCAGGTGCATAACAAATAATCCTCAAAATTAGTTTCTTTATTTTTAATTGTACTAAAAATTAAAAAAAAAATTAAAAAAGAAAAGAAAAGTCATAAATAAATTTCAAACTATTATTTTGTATTTTTAATTTTAAGTACAATATAAAATGAAGAAACTAATTTTGAAAGTTACGTGCTCTGCACGTAACTTCTAAGTTGACAAAATCTGTCAATTTTAACTCAGTTGGACAAATGTGTAATTTTTTTCAAATTACAGGTTATCGATTGTACAAATTAATTGTAGATATCTTATGTGAACAAATTTAATTTTAGAATGTACTAAAGGCATTAAGACCTATACAATATCGATAATTTTTTTTTGATAGTATAATATAGATAATAAGTTATTAATTTTTTGTAGGGTTCCACATGGGTTGGATTGGTCGGGTTTTTAGAAAAAATCAACCCAATCTATCAAGGTCAGGTTATTCGGGTTGTGACCCGACATAACCTGATTAAGATGATGAACCCAACCTAACCCAACCCATAAAGTGTATGTTGG
This sequence comes from Ochetophila trinervis, assembly GCA_003254975.1. Lineage (NCBI taxonomy): Eukaryota > Viridiplantae > Streptophyta > Magnoliopsida > Rosales > Rhamnaceae > Ochetophila > Ochetophila trinervis. The sequence continues at coordinate 4,629 of QANX01005108.1, read as the reverse complement.
GTTGGTCGGGTTAACCTGTCCATTTTTTTCAAATTAATTTTTTTATTTATAAAAAATGAATATTAATCATAATTTTTTTTGAAAAAATAAATTGCATGAACTATTATAATGTAAAAAAATAAACTAAAAAAATTCCTTACAAAATACAAATTACAATCCATATCCANACATAATGGTTGGTGCAAATTAAATGTTAGTAGATAGGTTGGAATTAAATACGGTAGCGAAAGTTAATGTGAGAGTTATGGGCGACGCTAGCGTCGCCAATTTGAAGTTATGGACGACGCTAGCATTGCCATTAAGTGNCATTAATGCATGAAAGTTTTTGAAATTGGTCACCTTAACATTATAGAAATTGAAGCATTTTAAAGCCTATTTTCCTTTCAATATTTGATCATCAAGAAAAAAAAAGTACCAATGGAAATTCCAATTGTTGGGGGTCATATAAAAGGAGAGCTGGTCAAAACTTTTTTGACATTTCCATATATTTTGAAATAGTTTAAGCTAAATCGAAGAAAAAAAAACGTAAGAATATTTATGCATATGTATGATTTTTTTTTTCTGATGATTGTTTCTTTTACAGTAATAGATGATTTTCTTTTATAATATTGATACGTATTTATAGATAGAGAATGGTACGTAGGTGTGAATTGATTATTTTGGTATTGTGAATTAATTGTATGTGGTAGGTGTTGGCGCGCAACTATTTCGCGACACCTGCTCCAACGGGCGTCGCTGAATGTGATTTCCGCGTATATTTTCTGCGACGCTTTACTAATGCCTGTCCCAAATGTATTTGGCGCGCAGATTTTTGGCGACACTTGCAGAATGCCTGTCGCGAAATGTATTTGGCGCGCTTATTTTTTGCGACACTTGACGAATTTGTGTCGCCGAATATGCTTCCCGCCACATTTTTCGCGACGGTTTTCGATCGCGCGTCGCGATAGCTAATTTCACACACATTTTAGCGACGTGGCCGCGTCGCTATTTTGTTCAAATAAAGGCGATGCACTATGTTTGTGTCGCCGTTAGTTTATCGCAACGAAAATTTTTTGCTTCGTCGCGCATTTAGTGTCGCCGATTAAGGTTTTTGGCGTAGTGTAAAGAGATCTTTCCTTGTGTTTTTCATCTCCATCTTTATCTATCTAGCCTCCATTAATCCTCTACACAAAACGTTTGCCATCTTTCCATCAAATCCCATGCGCCATCAACCATTGAACAAGCCTTCAACAATCTAAACACAAGAAGAATTTTCTTTAGCTTATACTTTGTTTCCATTAGATGATGTATTTTGAGGCAATGATTTTTAAGTAAGAAACTTGGTTTTTAATATAAGAATGGTTTCTCTTGCCTTTACATTAAATCTAATTATGCTATTTTTATTTCTCATGAAATCTAGCATAAACCTCTATTGATTCTTGTGTTTGCAAACTTTTTATTGTTGTTAAAAACATGATCCTTTTAATTTCATGCAATTTAATTAGTTGCAATTTACTTTTCTTGCAATTTTAACTCCTTCATCTTTTATTTTATTGTAATTTTATTTTTATGCACTTTACTTTTAAGTAATTTATTTTTTTATGCAAGTTTACTTTTGAGCAATTTCATTTACTGTATTTTCTTTTATTGCTTTTTAATTTGTCAGCACTTTACTTTTATTGCAGTTATTCTTTTCAATTCACAAATTAATTGGCCTCTTAAATATCAATCAAACCTAAGTTTTCTAGTAATTAGAAACTAACCCTCGTGGGTTAGACATTCGGATATTGTTTACGCAACATCTACTTTATTACTTTGTACGATTTGTATACTTGCAAAACTAATTATGAACACAAGCGCACACTATCACTATCTCAGTTGAATCTCCAATATGATTTGCAAGTTGGTTGAGATGACAATATTTCCCTAAAGGGATACTGAACAATTGTTCTTAAATAATGTTAAGATTTTTTCGGAAAGGAACAAATTGCGTATTTAATAATTTATTTTTCTATTTATTTTTCGAAAAGAACATTTCTTCAAGAATTTTGAGGCAGGTTGACAAATTCTCTTTCTTAGAACTAAGCTCACTAGCAACAGCGGTAAAATTATTTAATAAAACAATCTATTGCTTGGTTAGCAAGGCTAGATTTTGAGTTTGATTATGCTAAAGGGGAATGATAGTCAAGGAAAGTTTGGTCAGAGCGAAACTTCGATATTATTAATATAAACTTAAAACTTATAGCGAGATAGCTCTGTTAGATTACTAGGAAAATTGAGATAGTCAAACAAAAACTTTAAGATGACTTCCATGAATCCAAATATATATATATATATGTTTTCATAACTATATTGGGCTGCCAAATTGCTAAGAGCAGGTTAACCACCACTGCAGCCGACTCCATTTAAAGCAACAATCCTTCACACATAAACTGCCACCCAAAACCTCTTATCAAGCTTAAATTTTCCACCACACACAAATAACCGCCACCACCGATGTCTAAAATGCCACCAACAAGAGTTCAAAATCAAAGCCCATGTTAAACAAGTAACAAATAACAAAAACTCATCGGTTTTTCTCTAAAATTGGTCAAACAATAACCATTACAACTTAAATTCTCAACCATGAAAAGCTTAATTTTAAACCAAAAATAAATCTTCTAAGCAAGCTAAATGGTAACTTTTGGCCAATGCTAACTTTTGTGATGATTTTCAAGCCAAATGAGGAAGAAAACAGTTCATGTCTGAGAGAAAATACAAAAGCAACGCCGGAGAACACAAAGTTCCTTTTTGCAAAATGAGGAAGAAAGCTGGCCAAAACTGTGGTTAAGTGATGCAAAATTGAACAAAACGATGTTGTTTTGTCAAATACGCACACGCGTTCTTTGCATAAAAGATCTAATACGACGCACATGTGCTCACATCTATATGGTGTCTTTTCACTGATATGACACTCTTTGCATGATGTGTCATATGCAAATTACACCATTTTATGCTACTACAATGAATTTGAACATCTTATCTAACTTTCTAATACAACGCTCAAAGAGTACTGTCTTTGGTGTCGCGTGTTGCCACGCCGACACACAGCTTTGACACGTGGCTTGTACAGGTTATTCATGATATGTTAATACGACGATTTCCAGATACTCATTGTAGTTTGCTCAACAATAAATATGACGTTCGATAGTACAATTGTAGTATTTATTCAAAAAAAATGCCATAAATAATCAATCCTCAATTATTCGCATTGTATTTGAATTTTTTATAAGACTCTAGCACATAAACATGTTGTATAGTGATTTAAACAGTTAAAGGTCACAGTGATATTTTTACAATGTTATTTAATCATAAAATACTAATAGGGTAGTTCTATTCACACTATAAAAATTGATAGCCAAGCTACATTCTATACACATTCCAATTTAATTCAAAAGTTTCCTTTGCTATAAGTAAAATTAAGTTACATATATACAATATTTTTTCCCTAATTCTTCATATGTCATTGGAATCAATAAGTTCTTAAATGCTTTTCTTCAATGCACATGTTCATCATCAACAACACATCTTCCAACATGTATAGAGAACATAATGAAACATACGAATGAAAAAAAATATACGAGATACGAATTGAAAAAAACATGGTTAGTGATGCGGAACCCCAAGCTTAAAGAAACTGTAATCCCAACACACAAGATGATATGGAACAAACCCTAGGTAAAAACCCGTCATATAGCACCTCTAGATAACAATTGTATCTAGCAACACTAATTAGAAGGCAAAGAATGAAATTGAAATTCGCCACAAAGTAAATACCTTTGATAAGAAGATCAATTCCCAAATGCAACAAGTAGAAGAAGAACTATCCTCACTTGGAACACACAAGTCTTGTTGAAAACAAGAATAGATTCTATTTAATCAATAATCAAAGTTGTCGTACAAGCTAGTAACCCCCCCTTTATATAGATATTAGGGTTAGGTTAAGGAATCAATCTAGACCATAAAGTAATTAGAAAAGTAATCCTAAGGAAATTAGGAAAGTAATCCTAAGGCTAAAAACTAACCCTAAATAAAAATAATCCGAAAATAGAAATAATTACAAAACTGCCATTATAATCTGGAAATAGCAATAATTACGAAACTGCCATTATAATCCGAAAATAGGTAAATTATGAAACTGCCATTGAAATCCAAAAATAGCTAAAATTACGTCGTTTCGTCTTTGCAACTCCCGAGCAGCATTACCACCTTCATTCCTTGCTTGGACATCATGCTTAAA